>PVJL010013374.1:0-32617 GCA_004026885.1 Lyroderma lyra
GGCACACCTGGGCACACCGGGGCACGCCGGCAGTGAGTGTTTACAGGAAGTCTAGAAGGAGGAGGGGTCACGAGGCCCCAGATCTGACGTACACATGTCCCCACTGCGGCTGGGGAAGCGTGGTTTCCATGCAAATATTTACTTTAGCAACTTAAAACGGGACATTAATAAACTGTTTGTATTTTCATGTGCCCAGATATCACTCACTTGTGTCCCAAGAAAGTCATTATAGTGCAGTTAACTTTGCTCAGACATGTATCTTCATAAGTACTTTTCTAAATAGAAGAAGTTTCTAAATGTTTTCTTTCCTCGTCTGTCACTTTTAGACCCCCCCAAAAAGGGTGGGACTGGGGTTCTCCCCGTTCTCCTACTCGCATCTATCAGAGGTCGTGTCCTCATCTGCCAGTCACAGGGCCATGACTGAGAGGGGAGACACCACCGCGGGTCACAGAGGAGCTCGGTGAACAGGGCCGAGCGTGCACGCTGCCTCACTGTCCCGCCCGCAGCACGTGGGTGCCCGTCGGCTGCAGCGCGGGGCCCATAGCTCTGCCCCCCACTGTCCAGCTGTGGCCTCCTGTCAAGGGCGCGGAGAGGGACCGGGTCGCTGGAAATGTTACCGAGAGTTCTGGAAACGAAATTTTAACGCAGGCTTTGACACTTACCACACATGGACTTTTAAAAAGCTGCATTACATGATGTTACGATTAAAAAGCAAACATCAAAACATGTTGTCACATGTAAATGTGAAACACGGGCCGTGCCCCAAAGCATCTGCTTCGCGTTAACTGCAGATGTTCAACGCTGATAGAAATTATTGTCATTGGTGGGTGTTTTGTACTTTACATTATATCACAATTTACTTAATTGCTTCAGACATATTTTAATAAATCTGATCTTAATCCCATCAGGCAGAAATGTTCTGAAAATTTTATGTAGTCCTCATTATAATACCTGAATATTTTCAAGGGAAATGCTTTCGATGGTGTCTTTTTGCATTTAGGAATTTGGGGTTTGTTTTTCGGAGGATCTGTGGAAATGCCATGGACGTGACCATATGAGGCTCTTGTTCCCAGAAGAGAGCCGCACCACTTTCATGTAAAATCTCAAAGGGACTTTGGGAAAAGACACAAAGGAGAGACCCGAGGCCCTTCTCACCGACGACGTCTTCCCTGGATCACGCGCACAGTCCCAGGGACTCTGCCAAGCACCTGTCCACATCTGCCTGTGAAGACGCAGAACACAGCAAACACTGTGGCCGAGGGCGAATTTCTGGGGAATTCTGGTATCCACATGCGCGCTCTAAAGACAGAAATCTCTGGGTCACTCCGATCAAAATCACTTTACTGTACGGCTTGGTAGTCCATTGGAGTTCAGAAGTCAATAAAAACAATAGAAATAAGCATCTGTGTGGACAAACTTTGCACAGTGCCTGGCGCAGGGTAAGCACTCAATGGAAGGAAGTAAAAGAAACAAAACGCTAGGACACCAGGGGTTTTCTGCTAGGCGGAAGGACATCTTCAACATTAATGTGTTGTCACTTGATCATCTATACTGACCCCGCAGCCACAAGGGACTGTTTACATTTTAACAAGTTAAAGTTTAATGAAATCAGAAACGTAGTTCCTCAGTTGCATTGTTCACAATTCAAGTGGCAGGTGGCCACATATGAGTCGTGGCCACCATGGAGGCAGCAGGGAGATGTCACGGTTGCAGGGCTGTCCGTCTGACGGCCGTGTTCTGCACCGTTGTCGGGGGGAATGAGACCCGAGACCAAAGCGTGTGATGCAGACACAAAGGGCGCACAGGGAACAAGTTGGCACAGGAAGGTGGGTGGTACCGGCCCAAACGCAGGGGAACCTGCATTTCTGTGGGGCACACAGGACTCCTGCAGATGCGTTGTGATGATCACACTGCAGGGAACATGCATGGAACCACCGACACCCGCGCGCTGGCACGAGGGGTCACCAGGCACAGAGAGGGCAGCCTCTACTTAAATCCTGGATTAACAGGGCACGTGTAGACAGCTGTCGCTTCTTTATGTTAACTCTAGACATGTAGTCAACACATCACCGAGTGAATGAAAGACCTTCTGTGACTCTTGGCGATGGGCAAAAGTACATTGAAATAAAAATTTACGGTACCGGGCATTACTTTAAATTTGGTTTTTTATGTTTTTCTTTCCATGAGAAGATCGCAAGCCTCCCCACTGAGGGCATTTCTATGTGACTTACGATGACAGCCCACCTTTGTGGCTCAATGCACCATTAAATTTTATCTCCGGTATATCCCCCACATGAAACCTAAATCTCTATTAAGCCTCTGCGATACAGCGCAGTAAATTTCTCCAGAGGAGGGATGACCACTACCTCTCTGTGGAAAACATCACTTTTCCCCCCACATATGAAAATGATTAAACTGAAAGTGTAATGACTGGGTGGAGGAAGGCTCCCACGGCCCCGAGAACGCATTCCACCAGCGCGGGCGACCGGGGCGCCCCGTCCTCCGTGACGCCCCGTCCTCCGTGACGCCCCGTCCTCCGTGACACCCGCCTGCACCACCGGGGTGCTCAGGGGCCTGGCGGGGGCCCCCTGAGCTTCGGGACACCTCTACTCCCCTGCCCTGGAGGCCAGCAGCGCGCCAGCCAGCACAATGACGGGGCTGCGACTACAAACAGCCCAGGAGGAGCGCTCTCCTCTCCTTGGAATTAGGGCATGTGGAGGGGCAGGGGGGGTGGCAGTTAGAGCACAGATCGAAGCAGGCAGCTACTTAGATGGAGTCACATGCGGACACAGCGGGCCGGACCCCTGTGAAGGCGAACCGCTGCCCTGTTGTTGTGCACGTAAAACGGTACCGTCATTGTCATCACAAGGGCTGATGCTGCTCATGTCCTCGAGGAATTCGGCACATTTTTGTTACACGGGAAATGTCAATACAGGTCCAGTCAGGAGACATTGCTATGATTAGTTATAGGGACCTACCAAGTAATGGAGGTTTACTCTAACCACATATTCAAATTGCTTTATGATTAATCAAAATTTATATTATTTCTGGGTCATTTACATGTGCATTTATAATTTTTGTATACTTAAATATACCGGAATGAAGCAACACATGTAAGGAAAGCATTTTTGGAGCATCACATATGGCAGTGAGCGTGACAGCGTGGTGCTCTGACACAGCGCCATTAAGAGGCGCCCAGACATGGTCACTGAGCATTTCCCTCACTGATTCTCAGATTTTAGTGTTGAAGGTCAGGAACGTTAGCGTACCGTGGGTGCCGTTCCCTCACTTCCTGTATTAGTTATCTCTTGCTCCATAAGACATTAGCAGCCAAAGAACACACTTGTCATCTCTGTGCCCAGGAGTCTAGATGTGACTTAACGGTGTCCTCTGCTCAGTGCTCCTGACCAGGTTGTGACCAAGGTGTCAGTCAGAGCCACCGCCGTCTCAGGGTTCAGTGGGGGCAGGATCAGTGTCCAGGCTGGCTCAAAGACCGCAGACAGAACTTGCCATCACAGGCTGGTGGCCCGAGACCACCGGGAGCCCCACGCCGAGTTCCTCCCCGTCGGGGCAGGGATGAGGAGAGAGAGAAGCCACAGCCTCAGAGGTGACATCCATCACTCAGTTCCACATGTCACCATCTTCTCAGTCCTGCCCCAAAGACATCTCTCGGCCCCACCCCTTTCCAAGTTCATATTCCCCTCTGGACCTTGGTGACAGCCTTCTGAGCACGAGTCCCACCTCTCCCCCTTCCGCGATGGGCATGGAGTGGAGCAGCTGGGAGCAGAGTTGTAGACTCTGGCGGCTTGAGTCCCAATGCTCATTAATCAATTACCACATGGGTGAAGTAGGCAAGTTCATTAAAACGCTCTGTGACTCAGTTTCCCCCTCAAATCCTGCATCTTGATGGACTGTGTGATGGTCAACTCTGGTCTTTGCCTCCTGCTGTACCTGCCATGGACAGACCACACTGATTACCTGACAGTGAAATCAATGAAATTGGTTTTATTTTCTCTTTACATATACACTTCCTGACAAATTATTCAGGTCTAGGAATTGGGGAAAAAGTTAGATTTGCAAAAATTTATGAGACCTACAATGGAAAGTTGTACATACCACAGTGTTGATCTTTTAATCTTTCTTGATTTGAGCTTTCAATACGTCAACAAACACACAGCATGCTTCCTCTATGCCAGAACTCTGCTACGTCCTTTGGATACAAGGGCTTTGCTAGAGGCTCGTGGGATAGGCAAAATGACAAACAGCTTGACAACACTGATACAGTGTGATCGAGGCAATGGCACAAGCAAAGGTGTCGAATTAATTCAGAAGAGTGGTGTGTCCAGGAGGCCTTTGCAGTGCGACTGACCAGTGAGTTTTGTTGACTGAGATCACGATGTACCACCACCACCATCGTCATTGTCATCATCATGGAAGCACGAACTTCCATCCAAAGAAAACGGGCACGTGCAGAGCTGCAATACTATGAAACATCACCCGAGTGGGGGAAACTTGGAACTGTATGTTCCTGAACCGTGGATGCTGTGCGTTGTGGGAGGAAGCTACAGCTCAGACTGGACTGCCTTGGTGAAGGGGGCTGGACTGTACCCTGCACGCTAATGGGAGAGAACGGGACCTTATTAAGATGGGCTGTGACGTTATTGCGCTGTTTTAGAAGGATCGTGATGGGGCTAATCAGGGAAGGGAGCCATGGGACAACTGAAAAGGAAGGAAACCCAAAAGGAAGTTACATCCTAAGTGATGACTACCTCAACCTGGGTCACACAACGTGGATGAAGAATACGGGCAACTCAACCCAAGTTGAATATTTAGGACTGAATGATTCCATCTAGGGGAGTGAGTGAGTAGTGGAGCGACCGATTTCTATAGGAACTAGGGAAGGGTGCAAAGGTCTGAAGGGGAAACAGATAAGGAGTTCCGTTTGTTTAGTTTGACGTTCCTATGGGTTATCCAGGTAGGGACTACGCGGTAGCAGCCTGACATGGGCTCTATGAGAGAAAGCTGACCACGTGGCTATGAAAGCCACCAGAACCCAGAAGCAGGTTTGGGGACATGGGGGAAAGCAGAAAACATGGGCACCGAGGACAAAGACAGGACACCAAGTCATTCCAACCTGCAGGGGCTGGGCAGAGACGGGAGCCCAAGGAAAGGGACTCGGCGGGGTGGGCACAGATATCGTGTAATGGAAATTAAAAATAATAGTCATGAGGTCACAGAACCAGAAGCCAAGAAAGAAGGGCATAACACGGAAGCAAACGTCTCTGTTCAATGTGTTTGAAGTGCTATGGAAAGTAAAAGACGAGGAATTAAATACGTCCACTTGGCTTGATAGCTGGGAAGTCGTTAGAGACCACCACTGGGGTGGAAGTTGGATGGTAATCTGTTCAGAAGTGAATGGAAGGGACAGAGTGATGATGGCACATATAGGCTGCACTTAAAAGTTGACTCGAGATACAAGTTTTTTCTGTCAATGTAGCGAATTTTTGCAAATATGTTGGCGATGGCATGAAAATGCAGTTACTACAAAATAACTATAAATGGAAATATTCTTTCTGGAAGCCAACAGATATTAATAGCCTCTCACAACTCAGTTTCACACAGAGGGATGTGTCCTAAAGAAATAAGCAAGGCAGATCCAAGACGGCCGAGGAGCTCAACGCGGTGCCTGCGTCGGTCCATGACCACATTAAAATGACAACTAAATTACAGAACCATCAACCTGGACACCCATCTGAAGTCTCGCCGAGCAGAAGTTTTGTAACTAAGGATACAAAGAAGAGGCCACATCGAGACTGACAGGAGGGGCGCAGATGCAGAACCCCAAACCTTCATGTGGTGGACGAGAATCAGGAGGAATATTTTGGCCACAGAGGTTCCTCCAGGAGGAATGAGAGACAGACACACACACACCCGGGTCCCCAGCCCAGAGCACCGGTGCCAGGAAGAGGAGCCCCATGACATCTGGCTGTAAAAACCTGCAGAGATGCCAACCATCTGGGTGGGACGGAAGGCTGCAGGACACCCAGATGTCCTCTTAAAGGGCCACGCACAGACTCACTTGCTGGTAGGCACTCACCATGGGCTTCGGCAGAGGGACAGTGACTCGGGAGGCATTGGAGGCAGATGGGGGCAGAATGAGGTGTGTGGCTTCAGTGCGAGGGCTGGAGGACAGGCACGATTTTTTCAGCATGGGGTCCTCCTCCCATGCAGCTGGTGGGGCTGGGCGCCATCTTTCCTCTGTTGAGCCCGCCCCCTCCTGGCTAAATCTGAAGCTGATTGGTCTGGTGAGCTCTGCTGTCCCCTGCTGCTGACTTCCTGGGAGCCCGCCCCACCCAACTCCCCCAATGCCAGGGGCACTTTCTTGGGCAAACAGCCAGCCCTGCCTGCCTGCAATCTTTCTTGGAAAACTACCTGAGCCCCCAGGCCCCAGGCGGGTGGCGACTGGCCTCCGTGAGCTCGAGACTTTGGCTGAGTGGCTCCAGGCTCAGCACTGGCACCAAACCGGAGTCTGCACTGACCTGGTAACCACCACGCTTCCCACCCTGGCGACTCCCCGAGACCTTGCCTCACCCAACTCTGTACCCCACGAGGCCTTTTCAGTGGCTGAACCTTACGGGAGCTGGCAGGTGGCAGCAGGCCTTGGGCTGCCCTAGCTTTTCGTGGCGCTCCCCCAGGCCCAGGACTGCTGGCAGCTGTCCTCAGTTCCCGGCGTGGCCTCTCCTGCGTGCCTCCAGGTCCAGCACAGGCCGCAAACAACTGCAGATTACTTTGAAGCTTCTAGCGGGTAGTCCCCAGCCTGTCACAGACAGTGGGTGACCTGGGCCTGCATGGGAGCCCCTCCCAAGAGGCCCCAGAGAGTAACTGCAGTGCGGAGGGGCGGGAGCTAGGTAGAGTTTCTGCGGAAGCCTCAGACACACGGTACAGTTGTTAGCGGTCACTGGGTTTAGTCAGAAAGGAGGGGACATTAGTAGTTACTGTCTTGTGTAATAGCACTGTCCATACTGCAAGTTTGATGCTCCTTTTTGTGATGGTTATGATCGAATGTTATTTTCTCTAATTTTATCTGGTTGTAGAAATTGGGTCAACATCTTGGCTCTATAATAAATGAAATTTGTTCAGATTTCATGATTAGTTACATTCCTCCTGGAAACCATTCTCTTGTCACCATCTGGGCCAGCTCCCAGGGACAGGTTGATCCTCACGTGCTGTTTCTTAGTCGCTGGTGGAGTGAAGACATTAGTGGGGGGTTGGCACATGGGGGATGGGCATATAAGAGAGTTTGCAGCACAGACATTTAGAAAAAAACATTTGCTTTGGTAGAAAGCAAAATTCTCTGTCAATAACTTGAAATAAAGCCTTCGCACTGCTTCTGCCTTCTCTGACTCTGCTGTCGACCACTTTACTGCAGGCGCTGTTTCAGGTGACGAACGTCTTCAAACCAATCCCCAGAGAGAGGGCTTCTGGGCATGCAAGAGGCAGCTCAACAGGACACGCTCCGCTGGCTACGGTCCTGGGCTCGGTCCATGGTCACCACGTGGGCCAAGCGCCCCCAGCGACCCACTCCTATACCAGGTGGGGCTTCAGAGCAACCAAGCCCACTAGCAGGAAGGGGTGCACACTGCCGAGACCGCCGACGGCAGAATTACGTCACCAAGGTTCCTGAGAAATCAGGGCGGGACTCACTTGTGAACTGGAGCTGTTTTGGGCCCAGTTTCTTTATAATCCCACGTGTGCTCAGCAGCTGACCCGTGTCCCGCTATCTGCTGGACATTACAGAGTCAGTAAGGACATTCACCCGTGATGGAAGTGGGGACGCAAACCGGTGTTCTCACAGTAATGTCAGTACGTGTGAAATTCACTGTTCATGGGGGGATGCCGGACACAGGTCATGCCATGTAACCACGGGGAGCTTCATGTTACGGTAATCACGGACGGAAGTGATTAGTGCATGCAAACGGCCACAGAATAAACAATACAAAGTATCTGAAAATACACTATCGATACTTAAATTTAAAGAAAACACAGCAATAAACTCAAATTTCGAGCTGTAGAGATGAGAAATCCAGACTTTCTAGGTTGAATAACACCAACTATGTCCAACTGGTGACAGGTGAGGTTAAAATAAAAGGTTCTTAAAGTGTATCAATATCTGTTTCAATAAATCTTGGTGCAGTTTTTGCTGTCCATTTTGTAATCTATACTAAATAGTAACGTCTTCTCTCTTGTGCTAAACGTCATGTCCTGCACGTTATGTAAGAATAAAACAAACGGAAATGAGATCAGTTCGGAAGAGCGTTTAGGCCTATTCCCAGCCACCGAGCGTCTCCTTCCTGGTACCCAGGTAGAGACACCTGGGCGACCTGAACTGTGCAGACAGCACGTCGGTGTTCCCCTTCCCTCGGTTTGCATGAACACACACATTGTCCTGAAGAGAGGACACACGGGGTCTCCTGCTGCTCACCCGAGGACGGCTCAGACTCGGTGCCCGGGAGCAGCAGTTTCTAAACGCTCACGTAAGCAGCTAAGTGCTCCTGTCACCGCTGTCTCGCCACTGCCATGGCTATTCCCTCCCTGTGTGACGCGGGCACCCCATCTGTGTCCCTCCCTGTGTGACCGGGGCACCCCGTGTGCTCCCCCCCTATGTGACACGGGCACCCCGTGTGCATCCCCCCCGTGTGACGTGGGCACCCTGTATGCATCCCCCCCGTGTGACTGGGGCACCCTGTCTGTGTCCCTCCCTGTGTGATGCAGGCACCCCGTGTGCGTACCCCCTGTGTGACGTGGGCACCCCATGTGCGTCCCCCCCTGTGTGACCAGAGCACCCCGTCTGTGTCCCTGCTGCCTGCTCTCGAGAAACCCAGAGCGAGGCTACACCGCGTCCACCCTGCACGTGCCATGGCTGCATGTCCTGTCTGTTAGGGGCAACTGGGTATGAAACCCAATAGGACCCAGAGACCGAGATAAGGAGATGTGTCCGGGCCGCGGGCGCGAGCCCTGATCCGCGTTTCTAGGTCAGCAGCTGCCCGTCTGCTGGTCTCGGGTGAAGGCAGGCCAGCACGGTGAGACATTCGTGCGAGTTCTGGTCGCCCTCATTCACCCCAGTGCCGCGGCCTGATTTTTAAAGGAATAAACACCTACCTTATTTTTGGTGAGGGAATCCAGAAAATTCTTTAGTTTCACCAACAAAGCCCCAACTTAAAATAGCACGAAGGTGGGCGTTCTGGGGTAAACAACCCACCTGAACTGTGTGTGAAGCATCTCTCTTCGGTGGGCTGGGGCCAGGGGCGGGCACCGGGTCCTTCACAAGCATCAAGGCAGGTGCCACGGGAGGAATGTGCCAGGTGGCAGGTGTGCCAGCAGGCAGGCCTCCCATGGGGTCACGAATGCCGTCATCCGTGACGCAGGAGTTCGCTGCATTAACCCAACTCGGTGGGACCTTCATCGTGTGAGTCGGCACCCTCTGCTGGCTTCTTAAACACGAAACGGGTATTGAGACGCTGACCGATGACCCCTGACACTGTGCTATGTGACTCCGTAAACTCAGAGAATGTGTCTGTAGGGAGGGTGGACTTATTTTTGATAAATACTCCACTTTTGCAAATACAAAATGAAATTCAAGTTATAGTTCTCTTTGCAACTAGAGATCTTTAAAACGTCTGCCTTTACACATGCACATATGACCCTCGGTTTTAACACCTAGATGCTACATACCTCACCTACACCTTCATCTGCTTAGATTCTAGAATCAGGAGGTTACGGTGGTTTGGGAGAAATTCCTTTAGAAGCATTTGGGCTCCACTTGGTATTCTGGGAGGCTCTCTTGTACTGACAGACAAGGCACCCAGTGTATTTTGAACATCTTATAGTCGAAATCCCACCCACCCCACGAGATCTCTACCTTATTCTCAGCCCAGAACAGCCGCACGCAAGCTTAACCACAGGAGGAAACCCTAATTTCTAAGCAGCTGACGAGATGGCAATCCGTCTTGGCTGCTGCCATCACCTTCCATTTAGAGCTGACATGTTTATTCTTGGGCATTTAAACTGTGGCCCAGAAAGCCATGAAGGGAGGCCAGTTATAAATGTTAGATTTGATTGGAAATGACATTTGGAAATAAACGTGGCCAAGCGCAGTGGAGCGTTCTGTGCGTGTATGCAGCACGGCACGCAGCACCCTGACCCACAGACACACGGGCCCACACAGAGGGGTACAGCGTCACAGACGCACATGCACATGCACACGCACACGCACAAGGCTGTGCACAGTCCCCCCAACCCAGTAGAGGATGGGGAGTGGAGTAAGCACGGACCCAAACGAACACTGTGAAATGCGTGAGGTAGGCACTGGACCCCAACTTCCAACATCACAAAAGGGCATTTTCAGAGACACAGAAAGAGCCATACCCCTGAAGGGTCACCTGAGCGGCCCCTCGTACACATCACTTGATTCCCTGAGGAGAATATTAATGAACAAGGATAATAGTTATAAAGGAAGAAGTCATTTTGAAAAGACGATAGACACAAAAACAAATACAACCCTGGCTGGGTCTGCTGCTGCCCAGAAAACTGGGCAAACAAAGACAAAAATTGCAGGAAAAAAGAAAGAAAATTAAAGAAAACAGGATATTTAAAAGGCATGTTTATCGAACTATGAGAACACAAAAACCCAGCACGGACAAGCGTGTCCGGGGACGGCCAGAGTGGGAGAAGGTCAGGTAGGAAGGGCCGGGAGAGCCCGGGAGGAGCGGGCTGCTTTCTCCATGTCCCTCGGGGCGCAGCCTGGACGCCCGCACTCTGTCACATAAGGAGACCAAGGACGGCTTCAGCATCTCTAACCCCATATCTGCTCTCAGAGCCTCAGAGACCCATGGGACGATAACAAAATATCTAATATTTTTGCCACAGTAATCCTGGAAGAGAACAAGGGAAAGGGTAAAGTCTAAAAAGTGTTCAATGCAATCATGGCTGCAGCTCCCCAGATTTGGCAAAAGACTGTGAACCTACAGGTTTAAGAATCTAAGAGAAGGACAAACAGGATAAACTCAATGAAATCCACCCCAAGACATAGTATAGTCAAATTTCTGCAAACTGAAGACAACAACAACAACAAAATCTTTTAAAAAGCAAGAGAGAAATAATGCATCACCCACAGAAGAAATCATTTGCATGGTGGTACACTTCATCATGGTGGTACACTTCATCACGGCGGTACACTTTCATCACGGTGGTACACTTCATCACGGCGGTACACTTCATCACGGTGGTACACTTCATCACGGCGGTACACTTCATCACGGTGGTACACTTCATCACGGCGGTACACTTTCATCACGGTGGTACACTTCATCACGGCGGTACACTTCATCACGGCGGTACACTTTCATCACGGCGGTCCACTTTCATCATGGCAGTACACTTTCATCACGGCGGTCCACTTTCATCACGGCGGTACACTTCATCACGGCGGTACACTTTCATCACGGCGGTCCACTTTCATCACGGTGGTACACTTTTCATCACGGCGGTACACTTCATCACGGCGGTCCACTTTCATCACGGCGGTACACTTTCATCATGGTGGTACACTTTTCATCATGGCGGTACACTTCATCATGGCGGTACACTTTCATCACGATGGTACACTTTTCATCATGGCGGTACACTTTTCATCATGGCGGTACACTTTTCATCACGGCGGTACACTTTCATCAGAAGCCAGAAGGGACAGAAGATGGCAACACGACACTTCTCAGGGGCTGAAGGAGAACTGGCAACTGCAACTGGCCCTCCCCGCCAAAATCCTTCAGGAATGAATGGGAAATCAAGACATTCTCAGATGAGGAAAAACTATTAATAAAAAATTGGTCACTCACAGATCTACTTTTTTAAAATGCCTAAAGGAAGTTCTCGAAACAGAAAAGTTGTAAGAGAAGGCATCTTGGAGCATTGGGAAGAAAGAAAAAAAACAAGAGTAAAAACATGAGCAAATACATTTTATTTCTCCTCTTGAGTTTCTAAATTATGTTTGAGGGCTAAAGAAAAAGCACTACAGCACTTTCAGATGTGGCTCTAATTACATGCAAAGCAAATATTTATGATAATTGGAGTATAAATGGGGAAAGTAAAGAATGTAGACAAAAGTGAGGTTTCTGCACTTCACTTGCACCATAAAATGCCAACGCCAGCAGGCTGTAATAAGGTAAGTGTATAGAGCGTACTATCTACAGCAACTACCAAAAAAAAAAAAAACTCTCCAAAGAGATATATTCAAAAACACTACAGACAAATCAAAATGGAACTCTAAACAATGTTCAGGTAACCCACAGGACGATATGCAAAAGGAAACAGAGATGCTAAAAACAGCGGGAACAAGGTGAAACAAAATTTAAATGCCAGACGTAAGCCTTATCATAGCAATAATTCCACTAAATGTAAATGATTCAAATACAGCAATTCAATGACAGAGATTGAATGAATTTGAAAACATGACTACTTTGTCTGTGAGAAACTCAATTCAAATATAATGACATGGGTGGACTGAAAGTTAAAGGATGTGGAAAGTTATTATACAAACATCAAAAGAAAGCAAGAGTGACAGTCACCAGAGACAGAGAGGAACATTACGTAATGGGAAAAGAGTCAACCCCCCAAGTCACAGTGATCCTAAAGTGGTACTCACCAGACAACAGACGTGTAAAATGAGTGAAGCCAATACTGAGACAGAACTGAAGGGAGAAATAGACAAACTTACAATTAAATTTGGAGACTTCAACACCTGACAGGATAACTAGAGGGAAAATCCACAAATATCTATAAAAACTCAGCAACACATCAACCACTCTGGTCTGACTAATGTTTGTGGGTCATGCCATGCAGATACCTTCTCTATAAGAACTCATAAAGCATACGCCAAGGCAGACCATATCCTGGGCTATGAAACAAATCTCAACAAATTTAAAAAAACAAAACAAAACAAAACAACTGAAGTCACACAGGGCGTGTGGTGTGACCACAATGTAATCCAACTAGAAATCCATAACAGAAAGATAACAGAAAAACCTCTAAACATTTGAAAACGAAACAACAAACTTTTAACCATCTACAGGTCACAGAGGAAGTCTCCAGTGAAATTACTAAATACACTGAACTGCACGAAAATAAAAATGTGTGGGACATAGCTAGGCAGTCCTGAGGGGAACTGCACAGCATGAAATGTTTCTGTTAGTTCAGAGGACACGTTGCCAACAACCAACCTAAGCACCTCCCTCAAACACCTAGAGAAAGACTTTCAAATTAAACCCAAAGGTAGCAGAAGGGGGAGAATAATAGAGATAAGAACAGAAATCAGTGAAATTGAGAACAGAAAGCCAACCGAGACGAAGTTCGGGGATGCAGCTCCTAGAGGTGACAAGCATTCAGTCGCCATGTCACCGCCCAATCACAACCTTCCGTCTCAGCAACATGCATGATGACGAGGCAGAGGCGGGCCGGTGTGCATCTCTAATGCAGACTGACGTGAGCCAGCGTCCGTCCCTCACGGTGCACGTGGGAGGTGTCCGTCCGCTTCCACGTGAGCAAACGGGATACGCCCTTGCTGTTACTCATGCGTTCACTCCTCTCCGGGTCTCGGAGACACGCTCGCTCTCTGTCAGCATATGCATGGACGGAGCTACAACCAGGAAACACACAAGCAATGACCATGAGTGACCCCCTTCCACCGTGCGGACGGGTGTGAAGTGAGATCTGACCCCATCCCCCCGGCTGAGGTTGCACAGTACAAGGAAGGACAGAATTCCCAGGAGGAAGGTTCCGTGGTAGGAATACAATTCTGTAAAGTTTGCAGCGGACGCACAGCCCCCAGGGCTGCCAGCTTCGTCACTGCAGCCAGCTTCGTCACTGCAGCCAGCTTCGTCACTGCAGCCAGCTTCGCCACTGCAGCCGGGCTTCCTGATGTGCCCCTGGTGATGACGGCAGAGAGACTGGTGTGGTGTTGTGTTTTCTTTTGTTTTGCTTTTGCTGTTTCGGCATGACTTAAATATTAGCTCCAGTATTTGGTTCTAATACACATTCTCCAAATTGTTCCCAAACCAGTAAAACGAGCGAGAGCATCGCTTAGGCAGCGGGTGGGATGGGGACTCCGTAGGTCTGAGGGAGTAGCGTCCACACATCTCCGTCGTAACGTGAAGTTGTCTAACTCTAACCTGATACATCAGCTAAGGGGATGGGTGAGACAGGCCAACTTTGAATACCACATGCCATTATGTCTTTTAATTAAAGCTAAACTGATTAGACACACGAGAAGTGTCCACAAAGTTGTCATCGAACATGAGAAAATGAAATCAACTTTCATTTCTAGAGATCACGGTGGTTGAGGTGGGAAGTTTGTAAGACGTATAGGCTGTGCCTCTACACACGTGTATAAAGCCTGCGGTTGCGATGTGTCCAACCTGGTATGAGCAGAACCCAGGCTGTGCCGTCTGCAGGTCCGGGCTGAACCTCAGCCCCCCACCACGCTTGCCTGTGGAATCTGCAAAACGAGAATCACTTGGTCACGATCTAAACCAGCGTTTTCCCCATCTGTGAAAAAACATCAACACACTGTGCTACGTGAATTAATTCCATGTTCTTGTAACTACCCTCTGAATGAGTCAGCAAAGCCCTCTCCTTGAAACACAGCGGAGGTTTGGAGCCACCAGGCTCCTTGCGTATGGTCGCGTGGTGATGAGGACAGACCAGGAGGCCTGATCCCACACTGTTTTCATGACCCACAACCGCTACTCTTTTCCTGACACACAGCTTCACTCCAGGAGCAAGCACGCCCCGCCCACAGAACGCCGTACAAGCACCAGGCACCGGGCACGTACTACCCCAAAGCCAGCGCCTGCACTTGCTATCGGACGCAGGTTACGGCGTCAGCACATGCGTGGAGCTCGGCCCCTGCTGAGGTCGTTTGTCCGCATCGTCCTAAGGTTACCCGTCAGCTGCCCCTTTCCCTGCTTCTTTGGAGTCCTCGCACTCCAGCCAACTAGAGGGAAGTCTTCCTCTTCCCTGGACACTGCGATCGGAAGGCAGGGACCACGCTGTACGCATCCGGCCGTCCTGGCAGCCGCGCACGACCCTGCCCCGGCTAACCCACAACGGCCGTGTGAGGGCCAGGCGGGTGGCTGCCTCCTCCCTAATCGTTTCCGCCTTTCTGTTCTGAGGCAGTAAAAAGTCAAATGAAAACACTCGTGTTGGAGAAAATCAAGAATCTCTGCCACAGGCGATTTGCTCTCCGTGTGGAGACAGGCTTTGAAGCCCGCGTGAAGGTTAAGAGGCAACTTCGTACCTAGAGTTCTATCAACCATTACAATTCGCACCCTGGGGACAGCACGGAAGGGTCACCAGCTCCCGGCGGAGTGAGAAGCAACGCCCCCAGTCCCGGGCTGCGTCTTTGTGCAGAGCGATAAAAGGATGGCCACAGCCTCCTCTGCATCAAAGCATCTTTAGGTGAAGGACAGGGGTGAGAAATAAACCAGCTACACAGCTTCGTGGTCAGAGAAGTTCAGCCTCGATGCACAGGAGTGAAAGCCCAAGGCCACACACGACCCAGGACCCCGATGCCAGTCCGGATGCACCCACCTTTCTCCCAGCAAAGCCTCCCCCTCGTGAGACTCGCGGGCACAAGTGAGGAACGCCCAGCTCCCTCGGCCTTCTCCCTGGCTGACAACTCTCTACACGGGTGACACCCGTGACCTCAGTGTTCCGTGTGTGACATGTTAGAACCAGACAGGGATCCCTGGGAATTGAAGTCTGTCAGCACACAAAGGGCTCTGAGCCCCCCTCTCAATACACCCATTCTGTCACCCAATTCCCACTGAAGACGTGCGGTCAGGCCCCCGGCCAGCTGCCAGAGGCCCGCCCGCATGGACGCTGTGCTCAGAGGCCTGGCAGTTGTGAATGGAATGTAGTCGTCTGCAATTCGAGGCCACCGGGAGTGCCCATGTTGGGGTGCTATGAGGGGAGCGACCTTATTCAGTGACAATGGCTGGGGCCTGAGGCGGTATGGGCAGGGCTGCTGCAAGACCAGGTGAGACCAGGTGAGACCAGGTGAGACCAGGTGAGACCAGGTGAGACCAGGTGAGACCAGGTGAGACCAGGAAAGATAATCTTCATGGAAACCAAAAGTGCACCCCCTCCAGGCAGAGGTGAAGCTGACTTACATAGAGACGAGTGCCCACCCCTGTCCCCGATTGGTCTATTTCTAGGCAAATGAGGACTCCAAACCTGCTCACTTTGGTCCAATTGCACGGTCCTCATTGGTCAGCACGGAGCTGCTCCAATTAGTGACCGAAGATGCCAGGATACAGCTGGGCAGCCCCCAGTGGTCGGGGCAGGTCTCAGCCCACCGGTCGAGCGAGGCTCCCAGGACCCGTCGTGAGGGTGGGGGGCGGGGATGCAGCCCGGGGGCTGGGTGCTCAGCCCGCGGCGTCCCCCCGCAGCTGGGAGCCCTGCCGGCCGTGACAATGGCCCGCTTTCTCCCGAGCGCCTGCCTGGGGAGCAGAGACAACCCCTGTCACCGTTGGCTTTCTGACATGTATCAAGTTTCTTGTACGATGGGAGATAAAAGCCATTGGGCCCACCTCCGCTATCGCAATTCCAGCTCAGTGTTTGTGCAAACCCTGGGAGATGAAGGCTAAATAATTGGCCAACACGGTTGCTTTTTTTTAAAGTTTATTCAAATGCCTAAACCGAGACTTGCAACGAGGCCAACTCGCAGTGCAGTTAGAAGGTGCCTGCAAAACACGAGCAGGAAGGCGTCCAGAGGTATTTAAGGGCCTCCGAGAGGGCAGCGAGGTGGAGCCACCCACGGCCGAGAGCTGCACGCGGGCCCCCAGGTCTGGGAGCTCTGTGGGGGGCGCGGGGGTTGGGGGGCGCATGGGGGGCAGGGGGGCAGGGGCGCCACCGAACAGGACTCCGTGGTGGCGGGCCAGCAAGGCAGAGGGCTTCACCCAGAAACTCCGCCTCAGGGAAGACCAGGTTCTCGGAGGTGTGAGCCTAAGGCGGAGCAGCCTCCTGCAGCAGATCGCTATCTGTCCCCTCCTGCGCCTGCCGGCCTGGGGTCACCGCTGGGCCACCGGCAGCCTCTCATCGGTGAGCCGGGCGCTGGGGGCGGGGCACTGCCAGCATCCGCTCCGGTTCTCAATTACTCGTGAATTAGGAAACCCCTGGAATTCGGGGGTCTGAGGTGTGACGCCAGCGCCCGAGAAGGATGCCTGTCGGCGGGCGGGCTGTGCGGGGCTCGGGGAGGGGAGGTGCCCGCGCACGGGGGCGTCGTGTGTGCAGCAGCGCGGGGTGTCCGATCGCGGCGCTGCCGACGAACCGCTTCCACTGACACGGCCGCTCCCCTTCAGGTGTCACAGTGGCACGCGTCCCGCCACCCCTCGGCTGTAGCTGCCACCCGCTATCCGTGGGCCGACACAAACCCGTCACCAGAGGTGACTGATGGCTCCCAAAGCCCAGAACCCCGGTGAGCACCGGTGACTTGTTTGGGGGCACTTGCGTGGTCATCGCCAGGGCCAAAAGCCATTGAGACAGCGGCTCACGACCGCACCTCAGGGTGTCTAACCTGTGACGCCCCCGTCTAACGGACACCCCACGCGGAGAGGTGCCTGCCCCCTCGGCCAGCCATCCACCCCCGTGCGTTTCCCACCGGCCGAGGTGGTGCAGGGAGACGCTGCCGAGCTCCACGCAGGACACGAGCGTGGAGGGGTCGTTGCCGAGTTTCCTCGGGGCGGCTGTCGGCACAGCCATCACACGTGCTGACCAGCGGCCAAGCTGCACCTGACCTTCAGGGCCACGCGGTGCAGCATCTGACGGCGGCGTCTGGGCGAAGGCAGCGACACGGCACTCCCGGGCAGCGTCTGCTGCTGTGGAACCTTCCGTAGACGGCAGGGACCTTCGTTCTCACAACGGCCACTCACGGGACGCGGGACACCCGTGGAGCGGAGCGATCTGCAGGTACCACGCTAGTTTCTTTTGCGGAGCCCCTGTCACTGTCTGTGGGGTCCCCCCACGGGACCCCACGGCTTTGGACCGTCCCCTTGCATCACACTTGCCCACATTCTGTCACTATTATCCGTTGTCAGTGGCCCCTGAAGACTGTATGCTCCTACAGGTCACAGATCTGTGTCACCCACCTTGTCTCAACAGCACCTGACCGAGTCCCCGATACGAGGATTTGCTGACACGAACGGGGGCCTGGGACAAGGTAGGGCCTCTGGTGATGGCGGGAGGTAGGCAGATAGATGACAGGTAGGTAGCTGGGATTAATAGACAGACAACAGGCATAAATGACAGGTAGATAACAGCTGATAGATAACAGATATAGATGATAGACAGGAGATAGATGAAACAGATAAACATTAGATGGACAGACAGACAGCAGGTGACAGGGCACAGCTCGTACTGTGTGTACAGGTCCATGGCCGACTCCTCCTGTCCACAGGGCCACGTGAGCACTTCCCGTCCCTCTCGCAGGGGCAGCAGTAGAGCCCTCAGCTGGCTGGCACCCGTGTGTGGGAGCAATCGTCAGTTCTGCTTCCCAAGGCCACCTCCGTGGTGTAGGGACGTCACGGCGGTAGCTCAAGGCCAGCCCCGGGGGAGCACCTACCCCACGGGCCGTGGCAGCCGTGGCGGGAGCCCCCTCTGCCTCTGATCTACGGCGACCAGCCTCCTGGTTGGGCTCCCTGTTGGGCTAAACTCCAAACCTCGGGCTGTTCTTCCTTCCGTTGTATCTTCTGCCTCAGGGGTGGGGGAGGTGGGACGGAGACCCCCGGGAGCCCCGGGGGCTGTGGTGACCGCACTGGCACTCAGGCTGCCGGGGAGGAGGTGCCGGTATTGTGACCCCGCGCCGTGGGGACCGCCCCTCCCACGGCTCCCCGGGGGCAGAAAAGCCTCCTACGACGGCCACGGTCCTCTGGGCACTCAGGTGCTGTGATGCTGCGTGACCTCGAGTAAGTCACCCGTCCCTCTTGGAACGCCGGCTTTCCCGGGCGGGGGCGAAGGGAATGTCCCCGGGTCACCCCCGAGCCATTCAGCTCTCCAAGTCTCTGATTCGCCAGAGGGAAACGCAGTTCTGGCCCAGGACGCGCTTATTCCCGGTGGGGAGCTGCGTCCATCCCACCGGAGTCCTTCAAGTCTAGGAAGCACGGGGTCCACACAGTGTGTCCCCATGACATGAAAGCTGTCATTCTAGAAACATCAGAAGCTACAAAAGAGCCCCCGAGGAAGGGGACAAGCAGATGCCTCCGAGCTGCCGAGCCCCGTGCACAGCCCCGAGGCCGTGGCGGGTTCTGGGCCTTTCTCTTACGTTCGCGTCCACGTGGAGTCGCGTGCCTCCCCCCGCCCAGCAGGTTGGTGGAACGTCTGGAAGGCTCTACGTGCTTCCGTCGGGCACAGAGGGGTGCGGGGGTGGGTGGGGGGACAGCTCAGAGCATGCCCACGTGCGCGGAGAGGATGAGGTCCAAGCAAGGGAAGAGTCCGCACGGGGCCAGCACGCCTGGCCACTCGGGTTAGTGACAACCCTGCCGGCCGGAGGGCGTCACGGTGCCGTGGGCGACTGGGACCAAGAGGGGACAACGACTGGCTTAAAACAACCCGCAGGACATCGACTCGGAAGCGAAACTATTTCTCAATTTTCACTACTTTCTAGCACGGTGAAGTCCTGGTACACGCACAGGCCCCTCCGGGACGCTCCTCTCCACTCACTGGTGCTGAGGTACCAGGGGCTCGGGCACACTGCAAAGGGACACCAGCCTGTGAAACGGGGCCACGTGTTCCGTAACGTGGCTCAGGAACGACGCCCACGCCGGCGGTCAAAGGCCAGGTTCAGCGTGTTCGGACGGCCTGCAGCGGGCCGTGTTGTGGGGAGGCCGTGTTGTGGGCACCCTGCGCACGCCACCACTGCTCTGCCCCGGCCCGGGCTGCCCGGTCCTCCCTCGCCCACGTCCAGCGGCCCAGCAGACGCTGACACGTGCACGTGCCCGTGGACATGCACACGCACGCGCACACGCAGGCCGGCAGGCAGAGCGACGGGGTGGCCAGGAGGTACCCCTGGCACTGCACTTACTAAATGTGCTGTGACGGTGCCCATCCCTGCACTGTTCTCTGGGTTTTCCTTAAGAAAAGCCCTTCACCCCCTTGCACCACCTGGTCTGCACAGAAGCAGGGCCCAGTGTCCAGGCCCTATGGACAGAGGCCGGCCGCCCCCAGCGGGGACCTTCACCGCCCCCAGCACGGCCGCCCTTTCTGTCCCCCCAAGACCGGGGGTGACAGGGTCAGCCCTGAAAGCATGTCGGGTGGGCAGCCTGGGCCGCGTGTCCCCTCCCAGCAGCTCCCAGCGGGCGGGGTCGCTCCTCGTGGTGCTGGCCCTCGCAGACCCTGGCCCGCTGTCGTCTGCCCGCGGTGACACCTTCTGTGGGAGCGCTCGGGTGCAGGAAGCCACGTCCGGGCTCCCAGCTCTTCCCACCCGGCGGCTGGTCGTCTGCCTTCCGCGCTGGGGGGGACGGGAGGCGCCCCGTAAGGCGAGCCGGCCCCCGCCCGCCCTGCCCGAGCACAATCAGGTAATATCCATTACACAGAACATTCCAAAGGTTCCTCTGCCCAGACGGCCACAATGCTGCCCATTGTTTACACTTTAATTAACTTCTGTTTAACTGATTTATTAAAAAAAGAAAAAAAGATGAATTAGCCTCTTGCTTGGAGTTGAATTATTGCAATCTGAAACTCCTCATACCTTTCTCGAGGACTTCAAAGCACGGCCGAGGTTGTTTCTGTGCAGGAAATCAAATTAGCACAACTATTACAGGGGCTTAATGGCTTAGGGTGGTCCGGCTGACGAGAAGCAGCGCCCGGGAGGCCCCCGCACACCCGGCCCCGGCCGCCTCCTGTCCGCAGTTCTCGCTGGGAGCACGGCGGCGGCGGGCCGAGCCCAGAGGGGTGGGCGCAGGGGCGCCCGGGCGGTAAAACCCCGACGACAGGCAGGAGAAGACAAGGACAGGACACTGGGCTGCGAGTGACAACAACGCACTGGACAGTCAGCGACACGGTCCCTCATAACGACGTCACGGGACAGAAACAAGGGCCGGTCATTCCGAGGTGACATGCGCAGGCAGGGGACGTGCTGGACGTCCAGAGGCTGACCACACGGCCGGCGACCGGGAGCAGCACCATCCCATCCGGGCGTCAGCACCCCGTCCCTCCACCACGACCGGACAGAAGACCAGCGGCCACGCCTCACGGCTCCACGGCCACGAGGAAGGGGCGCGTTGAAGACCTAACAATGTCCCCGTGGAAACCGCGGAGACTTCTAGCAGCTCCGACCACACGCGTGTGGGAATAACCGTCGGCCAAGAACGTGTGGTCTCCCCAGGCCGCCCGGCGGGGACCCCGAAAATCGGGCACAGAAGCCGTTACGGGCCGTGACGGGAAAGCAGGCGCCTCAAATCTGCCCCCGATAGCGTGCTCGCCACGACAGGGTGGCGCAGAGGGCCAGCCCCCGGCCGGACGCCCGGGCGGCCCCCGTGGACACAGGGCCACCAAAATACGCTTCAGTGTCTTCAGCTTCACAAAGAGCGGCGGAACCCCAGCCCTGACAGAAGCAGCCAGACGGTTATTCCGGAATCCGGGACAGACCGTACGACGCCTCCGCGGTGACAGGCTGGCCACTGTGTGACTCACAGTCACCGCAGAACCCAGGCCACGGCGGCGGAGAGATGCCCCACGCTGCTTCCCGCCGGGGCCGCACGAAACGGAGCGTCAGACCAGACGGCAGCGCGTGGGTTCCGGTCCTCAGGTGCCCGGTGTGACCGTGGGGACCTTACACGCACCTCAGCAGCCTCCTCTGTAAAGTGCGGGGAAACAAACGCAGCTTCCTGCGGGGCTGTTGTGAAGGTCAGTGGAAGGACACTGCAAAGCGAGAGCCCCGGAGACCTGCCAGCGCCCCGCCCGGCCGAGACGTCGGGTTTGGAGGTGACTTCCCGCGGGCCACCGAAAGCCGTGCGTTGAGAGCTTAATTGCATGGGGAGTGAACAGAGACATCTTTGAGTCAGGAAATCTGTTGTCCGGTCCAAAGTTGGTTTTGCTGGGGTGGGGGGCTAGCTTACGGTCGTTTTAAGGACTACAGTTTTCAATATTGGCATTTAGACCGTGGTTTTGTGCCGGCACCACGGCGGTGTGACTGGGGGGCGACAGCCTGTGTGCTCACGGGG
Source organism: Lyroderma lyra (assembly GCA_004026885.1). Taxonomy (NCBI): domain Eukaryota; kingdom Metazoa; phylum Chordata; class Mammalia; order Chiroptera; family Megadermatidae; genus Lyroderma; species Lyroderma lyra. Next base: position 22,272 of record PVJL010013374.1, read on the forward strand.
GCTCTTTCTGAGGGTCTGAACCTGCGTGTGCTCACGCCTCCTCGAGCAGCGTTAGGGGCAGAGCGCTGGGAACGACACTGGTGTGTGGTCACTGGCCACTAGGCACGAATGACGCGGTCTAAGCTCATTTTTAAACAATGACAAGTGTACGTGTCTACGTGAAGCATCAGCCTAGACAAAAAACTCGTAGTTACGACCGATCCGAGAGAAAGGTGGAAGGGCGTGCTTCCGCAAACAGTAAGGGGGGCCCACGCGCCTCAACAGTATGGACACCACCCGGGAGCAGGTGAGGACACCAACTCCTTAACCACACCTGGCGGAGGGCTTCCACAGCCTCCTCAGTAAGGCCAAACACGTCCATTTTCAAACCCACCTTCCCCAGTTACCCCCAAGGTAGCGGTGTAGAGGTGCTGCTTTGTCTCCTTGGCCGACCCTTCAGTCAGCCACTCTGGGACTGCTGCACAGTACCGAGCGATGCACAGTACCTAGCAATGCACAGTACCGAGCGATGCACAGTACCTAGTGATGCACAGTACCAACAGTACCGAGCGATGCACAGTACCGAGCGATGCACAGTACCTAGCGATGCACAGTACCGAGCGATGCACAGTACCGAGCGATGCACAGTACCTAGCGATGCACAGTACCGAGCGATGCACAGTACCTAGTGATGCACAGTACCAACAGTACCTAGCGATGCACAGTACCAAGCGATGCACAGTACCGAGCGATGCACAGTACCTAGCGATGCACAGTACCGAGCGATGCACAGTACCTAGCGATGCACAGTACCGAGTGATGCACAGTACCTAGTGATGCACAGTACCAACAGTACCAAGCGATGCACAGTACCAAGCGATGCACAGTACCGAGCGATGCACAGTACCTAGCGATGCATAGTACTGAGCGATGCACAGTACCTAGTGATGCACAGTACTGAGTGATGCACAGTACCTAGTGATGCATAGTACCTAGCAATGCACTGTACCGAGCGATGCATAGTACCTAGTGATGCACAGTACTGAGCGATGCACAGTACCGAGTGATGCATAGTACCTAGCGATGCACAGTACCGAGTGATGCACAGTACCGAGCGATGCATAGTACCTAGTGATGCACAGCACTGAGCAATGCACAGTACCGAGCGATGCACAGTACCTAGCGATGCACAGTACCGAGTGATGCACAGTACCTAGCAATGCATAGTATCTAGCGATGCACAGTACCTAGCGATGCATAGTACGCTAGTACCAAGCGATGCACAGTACCTAGCGATGCACAGTACCTAGCAATGCACAGTACCGAGTGATGCACAGTACCAAGCAATGCACAGTATCGAGCAATGCACAGTATCTAGTGATGCACAGTACCAAGCGATGCATAGTACCTAGCGATGCACAGTACCGAGCGACGCACAGTACCTAGCGATGCACAGTACCGAGCGAAAGGACATGTCTAGACATCGCCACAGGTGGACACTTAAGACTATTTCAATCAAAATCTGGCAGAAACATATCAACACCACCTCACGCTTATTAAATATTATAAAGCCCAACCAACTCTTTTCTGTTCTTTGGACCTCTTTGTAGAGGGCCAGATGGATGGGTGGATGGATGGATGATGATGGGTGGATGGACGATGGAAAGATGGACGGATGGATGGGGAGACAGAGAAGGGCAGGTAAATGGGTGGTAGAAGTAGATGAGAGAAAACAGGGGAAACGAGGACCATTTCTGCCTCGGTTGAAGCCTCGGTTTATTCTCCTTTTCTTATTTAGCCCGTCCACATGCTCTGTGGTAGCCTGGTTTTGTTATTTTCTATGATTTCCAAACTATAAGCTCCCAAGTGGGGGGGCCAGGTCTCCGAATTCCCGCCTAAAGGAACTAGTATAAAATCGCACGGAGAAATGGGCTTGATAAGGTAATGGACCTAACACTCATTACGCCACTGAGGGAGACTCTGTCACTGGATTTTCACCACAGAGGACACGGCTGTAAACCCTAAAGTAAAACTTCAATGTAAGGTTACTACCGGAAGGCAAGTTTAAAGAAACAAGGACAATAATCCTGAAACGTCCAACCACGACACAGGGATGAGCTTGCCTTCCTCTCCCTGAGCAGCCCCTCCTGAAATGAAGCCGCGTAAGAAGCAACTCAGCAAAACCCAAATGATAACGATGCACACGGAGTGCTCCCAGACCTGCAGGCGTGGAACGCCGGGGCTGCCTGCGTGCCACCGACGTGGGCCTCAAGCACCGCTGACGCATGGTGGTGAGCCAGGCCAGCTGAGCTCTGTCATTCAGGCTTCCCCTAACCTTTCATTTCTATCTTATTTGTTCCAATTTTGTCCAAATTGTGAAGGTTTTCAAGTGACGGTTCATTGCCGTGATGCTTTAAGGAGAAGCAGGCCCTCCGGGTGCACCTGCACCTGGGGAGGCCGCACGAGGTTTGAATGGGCGCCGCTGCTCACCTGAGACCCTTCCAGGTGGCGGCTGGTCCCGGAGCTGGCGTGACCACCTGCCTCTGCCCAGTGGCACCGCGGCTGCTTCACAGACTTCAGGCCAGGTGCACCTGCGCGTGCCGAGAGCACGGTGTGTCACCCGCAGACGTCCATGCACCTAGACATCACTTCAGAGTGCTGCCGAGGGGACATCGGTGCGAGGCAGCAGTGCGGGGGCTGGCAGGGGCCTGGGCTGGGGACGGGAGCCGCACCGGACAGCAGGCTGTGTCCACAGGGCACAGGCATCCAGAATCCTCTCCGGGCTCCTCATGACCTCTCTTGCTGTCCATGCTCATGCGACACAGCAGGAGTGCCGTCCCCAGGTCTGCAGACCGTCTCTGTCCGCACACATCCCCGGGAAGCATGTCCCTCGACGCCCACCAGGACCCCTTCCTGAGAACGCGGCCGGCCGGTCCCTGGGCACTGAGTGGGACCCGTCGCTCTTTTGTGTTGTCATTTATTTGCTTCTTTCTTCGCCCGAGGCCCCTTAAGCAATGACGTCAACACAGTAACCGAATCGATCCCAAATGTAATTAAACAAAGATGCCACACGTGTTTTTAAGAACCAGTGGCTATCCACGTGTGACACTGTGCAGGGACCGACAGCCTGGACAGCCGCTGGGCTCCTATGGAGTGGACGCTGTCCTTCAGCACGCCCGGCCGGCTTGGAGCTGCAGGGCCGACCTGCACAGGTGTGCCCTGGGCATGGGGTCACCGAGCTCAGTCCACGGACCTACAGTTGTCCTGGTGGAGGGGGACAGGGCACAGTCGGAAGGTACATCATCTCGTCCTTTGTGAGAAACCAGCTGAGTCTAGGTGGCCGCAACAAGTGTCATACCGAGGCCTTCAGGCTGCACCCCAAAGTGCTGGACGAAGCCTTGCAACGTGACGGGCGGTGGCCTGACGTCAGACCTGACACAGCGCTGGCCCCTCCTCCATGCGTGTCTACTGGCTCCCATTCCACGAGGTCCGAGGTCCAGCGGCCCTGCCACCACCTGAGGGGTTGCCTCCACCTCAGACCTACAGGAACGGAAGCTGCATGTCAGCAAGACCCTCAGGTGACACGTGTGTGCTACCGCCAGGGACACGCTGCTCTGCAGCAGAGGCGGGCTCAGACTCGGGGAACCCCCTGGGAGTCGCGGGGGGCTCGATGGACTCTCCACCTGCCCCTCTCCTCCTGTCTTAGTCCTCTCGGGCAGCTCTGACCAGATGCCCCCGACTGACCAGCTTAAACTGCAAACGCTATTTCTCCCGGCGCTGGACGCTGGGGGTGTGGCGTCGGGCACGGGCAGGCGTGGGGTCCAGGAAGGGCCATCTTCCCAGGGCACCTTGCTGCTGTGTCCTCATGTGGCAGGGAGGCCGAGCGCTCCTGTCTCCTCTTCTGATGAGGGTGTTCATTTCATAACCGGGGCCCCCTCTTCAGACCCATCCCACTGGGGGTTTGTGTCCCCCATGTTACCGTGGGGGACACAAACATTCAGTCCTATCTGGGTGCCTCCCAGGGTTCACAACACAAAAGCTCCCCTGGGGTTCTAGAAACATCCTGGGATTCGGTGACCTGAGCTGCAGGGGAGGGCTGTTGTCTCTGTCTACGAGCCCCTGGGCGTCGGGTGCTGCTAAGGGGGATCACACGGCATTTGTCTTTCTCTGTCTGACTTGCTTCACTCAGCGGAATAGCCTTAATGTCTACCCACGTGTCACAATGGCAAGATCGCGTCCTTTTCATGGCTGAGTAATATTCCGTTGCATGCATCTACCCCATCTTCTTTATCCGGTCATGCACGGGTGGACACTTCGGTTGTTTTCGTGTCTGACTACTGTAAATAGTGCCGCAGTGACCACAGGAGCACACTTGTCTTTTCAAATTAACGTCTTGGATTTCCTTAGGTAAATACCCAGAGGGGGGATTGCAGGGTCGTGTGTTGAGGATTTTTGCATCTACGTTCACTAGGGATATTGGCTTATAATTATCTGGTTTTTGTCGTGTCTGTCTGGTTTTGGAATCAGGATAATGCTGGCCGTATAAAATGAGTTTGGCAGCCATCTCTCTTGAATTGTTCAGACTAGTTTCAGAGAGCTCCGTTTTAATTCTTTTTGAATGTTTGGTAGAATTCATCTATGAAGCCATTCAGTCCAAGACTTTCATGTGTTGGGTCTTTTTTGAATACTAATTTGATTTGTTTTACTAATTATTAGTTTGTTCAGATGTTCTGTTTCTTCCTGATTCAGCCGTGGAAGATTCTCTGTTCTAGGTATTTGTCCATTTCATCCAGGTTGTCCAATTTCTTACCATATAATTCTTTGTAGTATTTTCTTAGAATTCTTTGTATTTCTGTGATGTTGGTTGTCACTTATCTTTAATTTCTGATTTTATTTATTTGAGTCTGTCTTTTTTCTCTTGAAGAGTCTAACTTAAGATTTATTTCATTTCTCTGATCTTTATTATTTCCTTTCTTCTACTCACTTTTGGCTTTGTTTATTCTTCTTTTACTAGTTCCTTTAAGGGTCAGGCTATATTGTTTAGATTTTTCTTGTTTCTTGAGGGAGGCTGCATTGCTATGAATTTCCCTCTTAGGACTGCTTTTACCATGTCCAATAAATGTTGGGTCATGTTTTTATTTTCATTTATCCAAAGGTATCTTTTGATTTCTACCTTGATCTCATTGTCGACCCATTCATTATTTAGTAGCATGTTATTTAGCCTCCATGTGTTTGTGTGTTTTTCAGTTTTTTTCTTGTAATTGATTTCTACTTATATACCACTGTGGTCAGAGAAGATAAATGATATGACTTCAATCTTCTTAAATGTATTGAGACTCGTTTGGTGGCCTAACATGTGCTCCATCTTGGAGAATGTTCCATGTGCACTTGAAAAAAATATATATTCTGCTGCTTTGGGATGAAATGCTTTAAAAATATCAATTAAATCCACCTGGTCTAGTGTATCATTTAAGTCCACAGTTTCCTTATTGATCTTCAGTCTGAAAAATTTGTCCACTGGTATCAGTGGGGTGCTAAGTCCCCTACAATGACCTTATTACTGTCAATCTTTTCCTTCATGACAGTCAATATTTCCTTTACACACGTACGTGGGTGCTCCCATGTCGGGTGTGTGATGTTTACTAGGATTATATCATCTGGTTGGGTTGATCCCTCCTTGTCTCGCATTCCTGCCTTTGTTGTAAAGTCTGTTTCGTCGATAGAAGCATTGCTCATGCACAAAGCTGGCTGTTCTAAATAACGGTTATATGTTTGCGTTGAAGTGTCCAGCTCCCTAATTGCACTGTAAGTTCCTGGAGCTGCAGGTAAGTCTGCACACGGTCTCTGGTTCCACAGAATAGGTGCTCAGGAAACTGTTCTCAAGCCAAGTTGGCATTTTGCCAACTGCTGTGCCACTGAGGTGTCCCTGATTTGCTAATGACAGTAGCCCTCAGTTTTCCCCAGTGGCTTTGCCTCTCATACCTGTGCTTCTGTGAGAACGCTGTGTACAACTTGGCCCTGAACGTCCAGACCCTGCAAACCGCAGAAAGGGCGCCTGGTTCCCAGTCTGAGGCTCCAGCCTCTCCGTTTCAGACCCACGTCGGCTGAGGCGCATCCGTCAGGCCCCCAGCTCTCCGGCAACTGCCCAACGTGGACACCTTCACAAAAGCAAATGGCCGTTTTTTAAAAATGTTACACAAATCCACATTTTATGACACTTGCTTTCCAGGATAGTTTCAACACCTAATTTTTCCCCAGTTCAAAGGTCTCAGAAAACGGCTAATTCATAAGCAAGCAAAGGCTTACTCAGTAACTCCCGCTTCTGCTGTGGCTGCAGATGGCAAAACCATTCTGGTTCGGTTTCAGGGCTATTGAATCACTCAGCTCCTCACATTCAGAACACACAGCTTCCAGGGTTCTTGTGACGCAGCCCTGGTGACGTGAGGCATACTCCGGTCCCTGACATACTGAGGAATTCACGGAGTCTCTCCTGGGACCGAGCTTGCTGACACACAGAGTGTGCCCCCTTAACCTAGAACGTCTCCTTTTAGACGCAAGCGATGACGAGCCTTTTGCCACACACTGTGCACCCGGGACCCTCCTGACCCTGGAGGACGGGGCGTGGGGACGCTGTCCTCGCACATGGCTCCCTGTCCCTCCTTCTCTGAAGTGCCCACACCCGGGATTCCCTCACTTGCTCTCCTTTTCATGAGCAACCACGACTGCCTGGGGGACACAGCCACCCAGCGCCACACAGACGGCGAACGCAGAGGGCACAGCCCGCCCGAGTCAGGCGCCTTCATTCCGCCACGTGAGGGGGGACCAGAGGCTCCTCGTGCAGGCTCGGTCTGACTCAGGTTAAGTCAGTCCCCGGCGACGGAAGTCGCCTTCGTCGATGTGGAGCCGACCGTCCCGGCGTACTGCCACCTGTCAGCACAGATCCACCCCGTCTAGGAGGCCATCGGCGCTCCGTGGGGACCCGCACAACTCAGCACGCGGAGCCTCGCGAGCAGGACGGGGCCTGAGTGCTCGGCCGCTGTCATCTGGCTCCGTTTAGGGACAAACACGCCCCTGGGGCTGTGGGCGGGGGCCGGCGGGCCCTTCATTAGAGCCCGCCCGGGGCAGCGCGGGTCTGGGGGGACAGCTGTCTGATTGCGTTTGCGCGCCACCGTCACAAAGCGCCGCCGGCCCGGCCTTCCTAATGAGACTGTGACGCGCAGTGGCCGGCGCAGGCGGCGAAGCATATTTCTCCCTTTGTGAGCGCGGGACGCGCAGAGGAGAGTCAGGCTCTTTCCGGCCCATTTCCCCCGTCATTGTCTCCAGCGTAATGAGACGGAGTTTATTTCTTTTTAAAAGCTCCCCAAGGAGCACGGGCCAGGTTGAAGTTCAAACTGAACGTCAAAACACACACATGCAACACAGTAGCAAACCCCCGTGTCCTTGGGCCTCGGGTGTCCCCTAATTGGTGCCTGTGGGCAGTCCCCACTGAGGGACCACGAGCGGCAGGGGCTGAGGAGCTGACTCACCCCGTTCCCCGGGGAGGTGGCCTCAGGGCCGGGCTGAGAGAATCCGCAGGACAGGGCAGGGACAAGTCAGGCCTGGGGTCTGTGTCCGGTCCCCTGAGCGTCCCAGGAAGGCCTGGGGGACAGAAGAGCGCGGTGCTGCACCACGGAACTCAGCAACACGGGCCCATGCCCGACACCGGCCCATGCCTGCGGGTCCTGCGGCGTGACAAGCACTGTCCCCGCGGCCCCGTGGCTCCCCGAGGTTCTGTTCTGCGTCGTTTCCTGGTGGTCGTCACTGCCACAGTCGTCACCGAGTGCTCGGAATGACGCGGGCTGCCTGCACGCAAGGGTGGGTGGCTGGGGGTGGGGTGGGGGTGTCCTCTATACATGGGGTCGGCGGGGTGGCCCAGGGCCCGCTTCTCCCGGATCTGCAGGGACATCAACGGCAAAAGCGGGCGGATGCCCCTGACAGCCGCTGACAAAGGAGGGACGCCCCCACGGCCCGTCCTGCCCGCTGGCGGGGTTCTGCGCAGCGATGCCGAGCTCAATGCCATTTCCCGACCTCTGCTCCCTGCCCGGGGCCGTGACGCTCCGTCTGTGCCCGCGCGCTGTCCGCATGCCCGGAGGCGCCCACTGCTGACAAGCGCTTGGTGCCGGGGGCCGGGGCACAGTCACTGTTTGTCCCTGAGGGTGAGGCAGGGACACTACAGGACGCCCACGTCCCCCCCGGTTTGCCTGTGCACATCGGCGAGCAGGGAGGGCGAGGCCCGGGGTCCTCACTCCCGTGCTCCCTTCGCCCGGTCGCCCACGTCTGACCTTGGGCTTCGTGGCTGCCGGCCCCTCCGCCCCCACAGCGACCCTCCACACCGGACTTTGGGGCCCCCTCAAAGCTCGCTTCTCTGCCATGGGGCTTGCACGTGATTCCTGACTCTCTCTCTGTTGAGAAGGGGCGGGGAAGGGGACTGTCGGGATGGGGACAGACACAGCTCCCTGACGACGGGCGGGTCACCTGCCCTCCCTGTGCGTCCACGTGTCTCACTGACATTTGGGCGCTTGCTCAGAGCGGCGGGGACCCGTCCGTGACCACTGGGGACACACTCTTATGAAGGGATGAATGAAAACACATGACGCTGCTCGGAAACCATGTAAAGGACGCAGACCGGTCCCCTCCCCACGGTGCACGCACTCAGAAACGGAACCGTAAAATCAGTGCAGGCCCTGGCGCCCACCTGACCCTAAGACCCCCGTGCGAAAGCACAGTTGTGCAGGCGGCAAACCCAAATACTGGTTTTGTTTTGAAATGAGAGCCCCCCACAGTGGCCACCAGGCTGTGCTCCCCGGCACACGCATGCACGCACCACACACGCACACACACACGCACGCACACACGCACACACACACGGCCACGTCAGGCATCTGTGCCAGCAGGCGGAGGGCCTGAAACTGAGACGTGGATTATGTCAGGACTGAATTACTGGAGCACGTTTTGATCCCAGGGGTTTTGGAGTACGATCAGTCTGACACATGTGCCCGCAGTGACATGGAGACGTGTGTGTTCTGTGCTCCTGAGATAACGCAGAAGGCGAGGCAGAATGAAGTCACCCCAAATGTTTCATATAATGTTCTGTTTAGCTGAGAACAGGTGCTGAAAACAGTATTCGAGTACGACCAGACACGCTGTCGCTCTGTTCCCAGCGATCCTGTCCTGTCCTGTCCTTCTAAAAGCTTATTGACAGCTGATTTTGCTTCTTGAATTTCTAAGAAAACAACTTCCCGTCTATAGGTGGGTTTCAAGCACACGTACCGGTCTTCTGCTGGCGTGTGACGAATGCAAATCCGAACACAGGACTTAGCAAAAAGGAAAAAAGAATCCCAAAAATCTTCCCTCCATTCCTTTGTCTCTTTGTCGAATGAGTCTCAGAAAAACCCTCCCGAAATTAAAACGTCCGTGTTTCCCTGTATTTCACATCGTTTCGTGTAAGCTGAAGAAAACGATTAGGGGACAAAGTAGCAACGGAGAAGGACAAAATCAGAGCGCTGACAGCCTGCAAAGCTACAGCGATCCAGACAGTGCAGCGCTGGTGAAAAATACACACGTGGGCGCAGCTCCACGGAGCAGCGGGAGCCCAGAAGAGCCCCCCGTAAATCTGTGCCACTGACCTTTGTCAAAGGGGCAGAGGTCACACCACGGGGCAAAGAGGGTCTTTTCTGCAAATGGACCTGAAGCAACCAGACATCCACATGCACAAGAATGATCTAGACGCAGACCGCCCACCCTTCGCGGAAATTAACTCCGAGCTCCGGAACCCCGAGAAGACAGCCCCGCAGAAACCCCGGCCGCCCGTGTCCGGCAGAGACGTTTTAGATGTCATGCAAAAGGCACGAGCCCTGGGACAGGACGGGTGACATGCACTTCGTGAAAATTAAGAACTTCTGCTCTGCAAAAGGCAACGTCGAGGGAATGAGATAAGCCACAGGCGGGGACGGGATGTCTCTGATAAAAGCGACTGTCCGCACGTGCCAACACGCCCAACAGTCAGCAGCACGACAACAACCTTATTTTAGAAACGCGCCCAAGACCTTGGCAGACGCCGCGCCAAAGAGGTACGCGGAGGCCCCTAAGCACGTGACAGAGGGAACGTTTCTGACAAAACTGGGGGACTCCCCCGCAGGCCCCGGCCCCGTGTGCCTCGGTGAGCCCCGGGATGGACATGTCCACGGGGACACGCCTTCAGGGCGAGCTCTCCTCCCCGGGAGGCCTCAGCGTTGTCACACGAGCCACGACCTGCGGCGCCACGGCCTGCAGACTCATTCCCGACATCGTCACCTCACTCAGCAGACACTGACGGAGCACAGGTGACG
>PVJL010013375.1:0-32572 GCA_004026885.1 Lyroderma lyra
TTTTTTTTTGTAGTATGTGGGTAATTCCCTGGCTGGGAATCGAACCCAGGCTGCAGCATTGACAGCGCCAGCGCCGAAGCCTTATACTACTACACCACCAGGGAACTCCCACTTATTGTTACTTTCATGACTGCCAATTACTTTTTAACTTCAAAAGAAAATAGTCTAATTTTCTTAACCTAAAAAAGAGATTGGCAGGCAACAAAAGGACAAAGAAAGAGAAATTAGACTTCATCAAAATTAAAAACTTTTTTGCATCAAAACATACTATGAACTGAATGAAAGGCAACCTACCCATAGAATGGGAAAAAATAATTGGATACCGTATATCTTATGAGAGGTTGAAATCCAGAATATATAAAGAACTCCTATAATTCAACAACAAAAGCCCATACAAACTGATCAAAATATGATCCAAAGACTAGAGTCGACGTTTCCCCAAAGAAGATGTACAAATGCCCAACCAGCACATGAAAAGATGCTCCACATCACTAACGTTAGAGAAATGGAAATCAAAACTACAGTAACATACCACTTTATACCCACTAGAATAACTGTGATGAGAGAGAGAAAATGAGAGTGACAACTGTTGGTGAAGATGTAGAGAAACTGGAACCCTTGTGCATTGCTAAAGTGATGCAGCCACTGTTGAAAATGATTTGTTGATTCCTCAAAAAATTAAACATAGAATTGCCATATGGTCCAGCAATGCCATTTCTGGGGACACATCTGAAATTAATGAGAGCAGGGACTTCAAACAGGTCTTTGTCCACCCATGTTCACAGCAGCATTATTCACAATAACTAAAAGATGGAAGCAACCCAAGTGTCTACTGACAGATGAATTGATAAACATAATGTGGTAGACAGGATGTCAAAAAATGTACACGCATTTTAAGACGTGTTATCTGTGTGTTACATAAATACTAACGGTAACCACTTTGAGCACCTCTTGTCATTGCAGAAGTCACCCGTGACTTCTTTTCATCTCTTGTTATTGGTATATATTGAGTATTACAATTTTAATACAATTTCTCCCTTTCTTAAGATGTGTCTACATTTTTCCGGCACCCTGTGTATAGACACAATGGAGTATTATTCGGGCTTAAATAGGAAGGAAATCCTTACACATGATATAACATGGATGAACCTTGAAGATATTGTGCTATGTGAAGTGAGCCAGACACAGACAAATATTGTATGATTCTCCAAGTATGAGGAACCTAGAGTAGTTACATTCATAAAGACAGGATGGAATGGTGGTTGTCAGGAGCTGGAAGGGAAGAATGAGGAGCTACTGTTTTCATGGGTCCAGACCTTCAGTTCAGGAAGATGAAAATGTCCTGGAGACGAATGGTGATGATGATGATAGTTGCACAACCATATGAATTAATGCCACAGAAATGTACACTTTAAAATGGTTACAGCGGGAAAATTTGGATGTATTTTACAACAATATAAGAAAGAGAGGTTGATGCATTCAGCTTAATATTCATTCCTTGCTACTTTGCCTGGACTGACACCAAAGTTTTGACTCGGGCTACCTTGACGATTCCGGTAGCCAGGGCAGTTCGGCATTGGCTGTCTTTAATGCTTGCTTAGGTATGTGTTTGCTCATGAGGTCTCCTGGGGCACCCCAGGGAATCTACTGTGAAGGATTGTAGATGCTGGAGGAGGTTTTGTGCCATGGTATTGGTCCTCTTTGCACCAGTAATCAGGACAGATTTGTTTTTATTTTCACTTTTGTCAGTTGCAGTAGACATTCAGTATTACCTTAGTTTCAGGTGTACAACATAGTGGTTAGACATTATAATTCCATTTATATGAAATGTCTATAATAAGCAAATCCCAGAAGCAGAATGTCGATTAGTGATTGCCTGGGGCTTAGGGGAAGAGAGGATGAGGAGTGACTGTTAATAGATGTGAAGTTTCCCTTGGGCTGATGACAAGGTTCTGGAATTACAGATGATCGTTTCACAATCTTACACAACAAACACCACTTACACACTTTAAAAACATGAACTTTATGGTATGTGAATTATATCTCAATAGAACCATGATTACAAATGCACATGTAACTTGGTAAAGTATTTGTTGTTTTGTGTGAAAATGCCCTTTTAACTTACATAAACACCATTGTGCTAGTTATTTAAAAAATAGCCTCGTTTGGCTTTTGGCTATTGTATTGCACAGCGCAGACGTGGAGCATTTCCATCATCTCAGTAGGTTCTGTTGGGTGGCGCTGATGGAGAGAAAAAAGTGCTTTACAGATAATAGGTTTGCAGAGTGTTAGCTCTCTCTTCTCGCCACAGTTCCATGATTGACCTCAGGCCCAGCATATGCATTTGTTGAAATAGCTGTTTTGAAACCATCTATAAGGCTTGTTGTTGCTGTAATGAAATTCTTTCCGAAATCTCTGGGGGAGGAACATTTCATAGTTGAGGTATTGATGCCGGAGACTAATGATTTCATCCCACAAATGACACGGGCACCGTAAGTAAATTTGACAAATGAACATTCTAATGATTTAAATGTCTGTGGCCTTTTGTTCAAACATAGGTTTATGTGACTGCCTCTGCGGCTTGGGGCGCCTTCTGGTTCTTTCGAGGCATGGGCAGGCAGGCAGACAGTCAGCTATGTTAACCCAAAGTTGTGACGGGGGCAGGATAAAGAAGACACTCGGTTACTGTCTGTTTCGGTCTCAGTACTTCCCTGAATAAAAATCTCTCAAGTTAATATTGACTTCTTCCTTGTGATGTATTGATTTTTGAAGCACAAAATGTTAATATCTTTATGGACTAATGTTATAAATGACTCTATTACAAAGAAACACTGTTAAAATACTTTTAAACCCTCACTCGTCGCTACCAGAAGACATGGAGGAAATGGAAATGCACACTGCTGAGCGAACAGGGCCCCCAAAAACACTCCCCCCAAATGCTCTCCATGCTGTATGATTCCAGCCGCATTGGGGAGCAGGCGAGGCAGTGGTTGCCGGTGCTCTTGGGGGTGGGAGAGATGAATACATGGCACACAGAGGATTTTGGGGGCAGTGAGACTGTTCTGTAAGATACCAGAATGGTAGATATGTGTCCCGTCACATTTGTCAAAAGCCGTGGATTGTGCAACACAAAGAGTGACAATGTTAGTTGGATGTTATTTGATAATGACGTGTCCATTTTGGTTAGGCGATTGTGACAAAGGGACCACTGGTACAGGAAGGGACGACTGGAGAGCTTGTTCTGGGGGCAGGGCGTGTAGGTGGGGACGTGTATTTTCATTCAGTTCTGCTGTGAACCGGAAACTGCTCTACCAAATAACGCCTATTAATTTTAAAAACTCACTCATATAATTAAAAAGTTCTAAGGTATGGTAACTATGCAATTATTTCCCTGTTCAATTTAATAGCACTCCAGGTACGATACAGATAGTGAATTTTAGTTTTCCACTTGTTTTCTATTTTTTACATTTGAATAATACTGAGGGACTCCAGTGTTAAGAAGAAGATCAGTGGGCACCTTTTCCAGTAACAGATCTTAGAAAGCTGTACACTAGGCCATGGACAAAAAATCAGTAGTATTTTCATCGGAAAAATAATTCTTAAATATTTTAACTTTCTTAATTATACTCAAAGAGAGAAACAAAAGGCAGCAGCTCAGCTAACATATACTGAGTGTGGTCTGGGTGCTAGACCTCGCTAAGAACTCTATGTATTAATAGTTACTCATTTAATCCTGACAACTCCATGGGGCAGGTCCCGTTATCCTCATCCTACAGATAATTTCATAACTGCAGCATAATCTTTAGCATCTGTGGTCTGAGCTACAGCTGTGTACAAATAAGATGTGGGTCCCGGTCAGCCACTTCTGGCTGACCTGGCATTGAATGGCACCTGTCATTGGTCACAGCAAGTGAAACCTAATGGAATCATAGATGGTGCAGCTTCCCAGATGCTGCCATGTCCTGGCAATAGTCATTGATTTTTAATAAATTAGCGTGTTACGCAAGCATCACCATAATCCACATGCAAATCTCTTATGCTCCTTTACAGTTAATCCCTGTTCCCATCTCTGGCCCTCCAACTGCTTCCTGTCGCTATAGTTTTAGCTTTGTAAACATTTCATATAATTGGAGCCATACACAGCACGGTCCTTTGTGACTGCCTCTCTCTATGAGCATAATGTTGTTGAGGTTCATCCATGCTATAGCATGAGTCAGCACTTTGTTACTTTTTATTGTTGAATGATATTCCATTGAATTGATATACCACAGTTGGGTGATCCCTTCTCCAGTTTGTGAGTATATATGTTCTTTCCACTTTTTTGGCCACTAGAATTAATGCTGCTATGTTTTTTTTAACTGACTGATGTTTTCTCAGATTATGTGGTCTACATACAACTTTACATTTTGCCCAAAAGCCTCTCTGTCCTCCACATCTGCTACATGTAGACAACGATTAAGTTGAGACCCAGAGTCCAGCAGAAATATCTCCAGCTGGGAGGACATGATTTGTGAGTAAAAGTTCAGGGCTCTTCGATGCTCAGGTGAGAGGCTGGCGCTTTTGGAACAGTGACTCTCTTGTGTTGTATATCGTTCTGTGCTGTGTGGTCACAGAGGACATATGACGGTTCCCATGTGGTGGATTCATGTCCCCATTTTACAGGATTGCACAGTAAAGGCACTCCTATTATCCGCCCTATGACTTGTCCTTTATAGTTCTGGCTGAAGACCCCAAAATGTCAGTTCTTCAGGTGGATGTACTTACCCTTTCTTTGATGGTTAATTTTACAGTTCATCACGGAGACCTTCTGAGAGGAGTCTTTCGTCACCATAATTTAAATTTAAGGAGCAAAAATGGTAAAGTAGAGAGAAAGAGTTCAATTACAGTTCCCAAAGCAGGAAAGGCATGGCTTTGAACAGTCAGTGGCTCGCTCTATGTTTTAGACTTTGAGTTCTGCCTCCTGTACTGTTATTCCTGATGCCTTTGAACTGGGTTTCCGGATACACAATACTTCTCGAACTTCGGCAGTGTGGTAAAATATGCTGCAAAGCTTGCCCCGAAGGGAACAATTGGCTTTTTTTAAAACAAGGGTACAGAATGCTGGAAGCTCTCATCAATGCTGGATGGAGAGAATGGGGTGTCTGTTTCCATGATGCTGCAGACGTGATTGCTGGGGGGGGGGGGTCTATTAATAGCTCACAGTTGATTTTTGACCTTGGATTTGTTAAATTAAAGAAGTTATAAAAGTAGAAATGAATAACATGAACTGAAGGAAACCCAGGGCATATTCCCCACTTAATTTTTTGGTGAATATTTAGTATGTTGTATTGGGGGGTTACAGGCAGAGATATAATTATCGTTCCTGTGTAAATCATTTGAGAATGTAAATATTACTTGAAAGCTAATTTGTTTAGAAATGAGAAATCGTGTAAAGCTCATTACTCTCGTCTTTTCACCAATTTGTTAGTTTATTTGTTTATAAACTCACTGATATGTTTTCAATGAAGTGCCATCCTCCTGTTGGAGGGCAGTTTTCTTTCTTGGCCTTCTTGTGCTCCTGCCGTTAGCGATAGTCTGCCTGGTGGGGACAAGACTGCAGCCCTCAGAGTCTCTTATGTGCACTGATGTCTCCACTTCATCTGGTGATGATCACAGTAGACATTCTGGGCCAAGGCCTTGCTCCAGCCTGTTGACACTGTTTCTTCTCAGATTTACATTTAGACTTAATGCTACTTTTCTCTATTTCAGTAATATATTTTGATTGTTCAGGCTTTGATTTCGCCTTTATTTTTATTTTTCTGGCAGGCTAATCAGGTTGAATGTTGTAAAAATAGCTGTCCGAGTGTGTACCATATCACTACCTCTTGACCTTTAAAGGAATTGGGTATTTTTGGTATGTACCGAATGAAATTGTATCAGCCATTTATGCCTCAAGTGTGAGTAAGCTCATGTGATTCTATCCTAATTCCTGGGATCAAGAGGCATTGAGACCGAATTCCAGTAACTGCAAAATTTCGCAAAACATTAGCCTACTTACTGAGTTGAGCTGGAAGAAATGCATGGTTCTTCGGGACATATGGCAATGGTTGAATGGAGGGCGTCTGTCCATGTGTTTACTTTGGCATTCCTAATGGTTTCAGGTTTATTTTCTATATCTAAACTAATCATGTAGAAATAAAACAGCTTTAAAAAGATTCCTGTTTCATCTCCCATTTCCACCAATTTCAGTTCTGAACAAGTCTGAGTCACTGTTAGTCACCAATATTCTGACTTGTTAAAAATAGTCACAGTTTTCAATTATATCTCAATAAAGGTGGGGGGTAAAATGTAGTCATGCAGGCCAACTAATAAAAATTTCTTTTCATCTTCCCACCAACTAAACAGGTACATGTTCTTACGCTCTGGTTAATTCCTGACATTTCTTCACTAGTTATAAACTGGCCGGTTGTCAAATACTTAATCCACGCTCTCTGTCTCTCATAGAGAGGTTGACCACATCTTTGGAAACATATTTGAAGAAATAAGTATATTTCAGAATTAGTTTGTGCTCAGCAATTTACTTTTTTTCTGACAGCTACATTTCTGTTTTATATGTTGGTTTATGTTCTAACCATGTGGGGAAAACAGAGATATTTGTGGCTTCTTCGCTCTTGGGTCTCTTTTGTTAAAATCTCAAGTCATGGGGGTTCCCTGGTGGTGTAGTGGCTAAGGCTTCGGCGCTTTCAACGCTGCATCCTGGGTTTGATTCCCAGCCAGGCAACTATCCGCCCCCCCCCCCCCCCCAAATCTCAAGTCATGTAAACAAGAAACCAATAAGTATTTTGAACTCTGTCTACCTAAATGGAGCTCTGAGGCTTTGAATAACAATAACTAAAGTCCCTAAAATTACTCTTGTTTTGTCAGCCCAGAGTGATTGAAGGAAGATGGAATTTCTTGGGGGAAAAAAACGAGTTGATGTAATGGAGGAGTTGGATTAATGGTCTTGTCTTACAAAATAATGCAAATCAGCTCTTTTTTGAGCTATGTCAGACTGTGCCATTCTGATGTTGCATTTTTCCATATCTAAAATGTAGAGTTTTGAAGAACATTTATGTGTTGGTTAAGAGATGGGTTTTACAAGTAGCCCCAGCAATGAAACTTCAGTTGGAATAGTAAGGAAATCTCTTTAGAGTGCGCTCGTCAGTGGGAATAATGGGCTTGCTAACTCTGGAACAATCCCAGACTGATCTGGACATCACCTGTCTGTGATGATTTAGAGTTCACAGGAGCAGCAGGCTTGCCTTAATGCAGAAGAGCAGGGCGACAGAACACCGGTCCTGGCTGGGAATACCGCTGCTGGCATCCTGTTGGGGTCAGGTCACTTTTCCTATTTGCAAGACAAAGAGCTAGGTCCAGTCGTTGAACACAGTGATTTTCACATACTTTGAGACAAGAACTCACTTTTGCATCATTCTTTGGGCGTTTTGGACTGTGAATGTACATGTGGTTACTCTTTAAACTCATGGTTCTGGAGGTCAGAAGTCCAAAATCAAGGTGTTGGCAGGGTCACGCGTCCTGTGATGCTCTGAATGGGAATCTCTCCAGGCTGCTTCAAAATTCTGGGGGCTCCAGGCATTGCCCCCCCCCCCAGCAGCATGAGTCCGATCTCTGCCTTTGTCATGACCGGGCCATCTTACATGTGTGTTTTCCTATCTGTGTCCTTAGTTTGTAAGGACACTTGCCATAGACTTTAGGACTCAGCCAGTTAATCCAGGATTCTCTCCTCTTGAGATCTTTAACGGATCTGTAATTTGTCATGTATAATGTTTTTGGCCCAAATTCTCAGGGGGAAAAAAATCTTTTGATTAATTTTTTAATTCTAATTTTTATTTGTTTATATTTAAGTACTTGTTTTTGTATCATAAAGGAATTTTGGCATTTACTTTTGACATATTATGGCACAAGAAATTTTATGTATAAAATTCTTTTATATTAAAAATATAAAACAAAAAACAAAATTATTTCTCATATTCCAGGGTACTATTTTGCATATGGATATCGTTATTGATTTAAGAGTTACACTTTTAACTCATTAACATAAATAAAAGAACTAAAAACATTTATATAGATATGGAATTAGTACTACCCAAGTATAATGCGCACCCTTATTTTCCTGCCACAAATTTGGGCAAAAACGTGCTCATTAAACATGGCAAAATACGGTATTACATATACAAGACCCCTTTTCCAGATAAGGTCACATTTTTAGGTGCTTAATTAAGACTTGGACATCTCTTGTTGAGGGCAACCATTCAACCCGTGACACACAGCGAAGCAAGCACAAATGAGTTTCAGAAGAAGTCTGTCCATTGTTTTCTTCCAGCTCATGCAGCTTAACCTTTGTGTCTCTGAAAATACCAGGAGGGGAAGCCCATCCTGCGTAAGCATTCTTTAAGCTGCCCCACAGTAACTTACATTTCTAAGTTACATTCCTACTAGTAGAGTATTTAATTCCTTCAAAATACTTGCCTCATTGGAATGATACAGCCCCACAGGCAGTGTGTCAAGTATTTGCTGAACATTTGCATTTGTCTTGAAGGCCTGGGTCACGTGGGGCTCCAAGGGCATGGAAATCAGCAGTGACCACACCTCAGATTGTTTCAGTCCCAGGAGCTGAGCTGCTGAGCCCAGCTTCAGGTAGGTGGCACTCCACCAGCCTGAGTGCAAACCAGTGCAGCCGTGGGGCTCTGCCGTTGCTTTCACTTGGCCTTGGTCTCCGTCTCATGGCTCTGACATGGAACACCTCCCCTTTTCAAGGGGCTGTTTTGTCTGTATCGGGCATTTTAAAATTAAACTCGAATTTATTTTCATTTTGAGAATTCATTAATAATGTATGAACCTATGTAAATATTTGGAACTCTGCTAATCTCCAAACCAGATTTTAGAAATACTATTTTAGAGGATCGGTTATATCATTTAGTTAACCGAGGCCTCCTTTTTGTCTGAATTGATTTGGAAGGCAATACATATATACTTGTGATAAGTAGGGTCCCAACATTGGAGGCAGAAAGACAAATACATCAGAATGAGAGTCGTGTCATCTTGAATGGGAACCAGATTCAAATGCATAACTATGCAATGCGAGAGTGTCACAGGTCTGTATAAAATGCCGTGGAGGCTGATTACCGTGCCCAGGCCATTCTGGGCACTCTTCATGGAGGAGATGCTGTTTGATCTGGGTCTTGAAAGATATGTAGGAGTTCAGTACAGTTGTTGGAGAGAAAGAGTCTTACAGTCAATGGAAACCTCTGTTATAAAGAAAGTCCCTGAAGTATAAGATGCAGGATGAGTTCAAAAAACTTAGTTTGATGAAGTACGGGGGAGGCCAAATTCAAACAGACTTTGTTCTTAGGCTGAAGAGTATCGACTGAATCATAGTCACAGTTCATAAACTAAACAGTCAGTTCAGAGAACTGATTTTCCCCCTCTGTCGTGTACAGTGTGTGTTTTATATGTGGCGTATACGTGTGTGTGTTGATGTATACAATTTTTGCCTCCTCTGTAAGACTTAATGGCTCTATTTTTTATTGGTCTAAACTTTTGCATATGAGCTTTCTAATATTGAGCAAATGCTCTCTCCTTGTAATGGTCATATATATATATGCTGTTCAATAACCAACAGAATTCACAAAGAAAATGTCCACAGGGAGTTGAGTTCAAATTGGTTGCTCCATTGAGAGTTTTCGAACTGGGAAAGCAGATGAAGAAAAGTAACAAAAGGCAAACACTGAATGGGTTGGGATTGTACCCAGGAGGCTCACATCAATACTCTCAGGGAAGCAGCGACCCTCTCCCCTTGGCCTTGGCCAGATGGCACTAGGAACCCTTGCTGGGGATAGTAGGAATGCCCCAGGCAGAGACTCTCCATGGGCCAGCCCCTGTATTGTGAAGATCTGGTCATAGGAAATGATGAGGATTCTGAAGATGTTTACAAAATGTCACAAGTGTCCCAAAGAGAAAGATATTACGTGAGAATGAGTAACGGATCTGGCGAACCATGAGCTGTCATTGTAAGTTTTCAAGTTTCAGTCAGATAGACACCTGGTCTTTTCTAAAATTGCTAGAACCCAAACCTTCTTCCTTAAACATATTTTCATTATTTGTTTCTTGATTGCTTTGTGTTCAGGGATTTTATCCTTAAGCCTATTTGGAATCCAGACTGCTGAAGTATCTTTTGTAAAATGTAAAAACAGATCCAGGCTACTACGTTGTCTGGGAAGCTAGGTGATATACAAAGTCTGTCTGGGAAAAACCCAGCCATCAATGCCTTTATTTTTCATATTGCATGGCTGGAGACTTTGTGGACAGCCCTCAGAAAGTTGTCAGGGGGAACTTTCTCTTTTCTAATGAAGTGTTTTCCCTGTTATTGGACAGGGAATTCGGCAGTACATTGTGATTCCCTTGTTGCCTCTTCTGCTGGGAAATCTGTTGTTAAGTTTTATGCTAAATTTTCATAGCTATCTTCAGCCTAGGTTTCCTTGTAAAACTATCTCATCCCTTTTGCTATGTGTATTTTGTACTCTTATACCGTCTTCATGATGTTTTAGTGTCTGTGTTTTTTTTATAAGTCATCTAAATAAAATGTAGAAACCCCCCCTCAAGAATACACAATGAAGAACTAAGTACCCATTTTGCATAGCCTGATGAGTATCTCCTGTCCCCACCATGTCACAATTAGATCTGGTCACAGTTACATCTGAGAATTATGGTGGGCCAAGATGTTTGAGAGACAGGTGGAATGACCAGAAGAGAAAAACAAAACAAAACAAAACATGGCGAGGGGGGCAATATTGGGGGAATGTTCCTAATTAAATGTTATTTTCTAAACTAATTTACTTGTAGCTTAAGGAGTAGAGCCTGTAATTCCTATCTTGAGAGTTTCTTTTGGTTTCATTTTCATCTGAGTATGTCAGAGATCTCATTGAAATCAACTTGTTAGGAAGTCGTGACGATAATGATTGCCATCACTTAAGAAGTCCTTATTATACAGCAGACACTGGGCTTCCCGCTTTGTGGACTTTGACTTGATTCTCATTACATCCCATGAACAGCCCACTGTCACCTGGAGGGGAACTGAAGCTAAGAGTGGCTCAATTATTTGCTGCAAGGCCCTCTGCCAGTGGTCGAGCATGCATGCCTAGGTCTGCACTCTAAAATTTACCCAACACTCAACGGGAGGTATAGGCAAGCTCTCGGTCTCATAGGGAAAGAGCTCTTCAGGGCTCCGTCTTCGGGTCTGCACAATGCTAGTTTGTGTGGAGATTAACTGCTCTGCAGTGTGATAAATGCTTAGGATAGCGGCTGGCACATGCCATCAGTGAATCGGCCTATGATGACAATGAAGACCCAACAGGAGTAGAGTGGCCAGATATAGCACAGCAAATACAGGATGCACAGTTAAATTGAATTTCAGATAAACAACGAATGATGTTTTAGTATAAGTGTGGCCCATGCAACATTTGGGCTGTATTTACCCTAAAAAGTATCACCCCTTGCAGTATTTGAGTTTAGAAAAATACCTATACTAATAACCTTATTTATTATTGATCAGAAATTTCTATTTAAGTAAGCATTCTGTGCTTTATCCAGCAACCCAAAATAAGAATAAGTGTGGAACGATGGCATGTGATAATTGCTGACATACTTCCGGAGACCAGCCCTGCTCCTCCATGGAGGAGACTCACCCACACAGTGTCTCCGGTGCTTACCCGGGACAAGCCTGGCCTCCATCAGACTTTTTTGACTTAATCCGGATTTCCTGTCTCTGCCTCAGATTAACTTCAGTCTTATGCAGTCCCTGATGGGTGACATGTGCTGACTTCCAGAAGCTGCCGGAAACCTGTCGGCCTTACCTTGGTGCTTCCCAAACTTGGCTGAACATTACCATTACCTGAGGGTCTTTTCCAAGTTCTGGTGCCCAGGTCACAGCCTAGGCCAATGACGTCAGCATCTCCCCGGTGACCCAGGTGTATTTTTAATGCTTCCCACATGGTTCCAGTGCACCGCCTGAGATGAGAGTCTTCTCCCCAGCTCACAGGCCCTGTGAGGCCCTGGCTGGAGCAGTGATGTGAGCCCCTCCCAGCGCAGGCTGTAGTGTTCTTCCGTGCATTCTGTCCCTTTGGCCCCTCACCTTCCAAAGGGGCCACGTTGGATTCTTGCTAGAGCTTCAGAGACTGGGTGTGCTGGGTTCTCACAGCAGTTTGTCTAGGTGAAGCCATCGTGTTTTGCTCTAGGTTCTGTAACTTGGGCCTGGAAATGGTTGTTTCAGTTCTAAAAGACTCCTGGGAAGACAATGTGGTCTTTTCCCTTGTCATACGCAGACAGAGCTGGCTGGCCTCATCCAGTATGATTCCAGGCATGTGCCCAGAGAAGAAAGTGGTTCTGAGTTAAGGAAATTTCCATGTCTGTTGAAATAAAACTTCAGCCCTGAAGCACCCCAGGGCCTTTCACCATCCCGGATGGTCCCAGGAGAGTCAGGAAGGCAGAGGGCCAAGGGCGGGCCTTGTGGTGCCATGGTGTAGCAGAGCCGTCCTTTAGAACTTTGGGAAACAGCCTGGCTGAGATCTCTCTTCCTGCTGCCTTACCACATAATTGTACATTTACAGGACAGTTTTGTTAGATTTTGGTATTCCTCAGGTACTAAATGGAACAACCTTGCTTAATTTAGCCCTAGAGTTGTAAAGTCAAATGCATAATCGCAGTATCCGTGGCTTGATGTTTTCATTCAGCGGGTTGACTCACCCACTTAGCTCTGCGTGCTCTGTTGCATTTTTCGAGTTCTGATTGCTTACTGGAAAGGAAATAATTCATTTCTGCAGAGAAAATATTACATTTCCCTTGCTTTAACCTGGGTGTTTAAAAAAATTCAAATTTCTTATAGGACATTGTGTTGCCTTTTTTGCATTTTAATTATTATGGAACCTTTAAGAGAGTTAAGTCATTAAGTAATCATGAGATGTTGATTGCTTAAACTCTACTGAGTTTGCTTTCAGGAATGTCAGTCCCACATAATAAATGGTGGGAGTTTATCAAAGCAGGTGGCATATACTTTTCTTCTCTGTTTTGATTCAGATGTGTAACAATTTCTACCTGCTGCTTTAAATTGGCCCTGGGAACACCTTTTGTGTTAAGCCCACTCACAGCTAGAAGGGACCAGAATCAAACAGACAATAGAATCCTATTATCTCCCAGCTAAACAAAGCCAAAAAGCCAATGGGACAATTGGTTCTGTCAGTAATTCCAAACCTAGATTGTGTGGTCTCCTCCTATTTTTAGAACTTTAGGGGAAAAGAATCTTCCTTATTGTAAAAACGATCCAATTAAATATCAAATCAGCCGCTGGGAAACTCGGTTTCCTTTGGGCACCATTTTGAGACCAGTGTTCTTTTGATTAGAAAAAAGTTGCCGGCCAAGGTGGCCATCTTCAAGGAGGACAGGGGGCTCAGTGTTGGCGGGGTAACCTGCGTCTCACAGGACGAGCCACATTACTGCCTGCGTGAACTTGCAGAAGTAGTTTGACCTTGGTACACTAAGAATATAGAAAATCTAACTCCAACTTAACTCTCACCAAAGCCTTCAATTCAGTTCTCCAGAACGGAGCTGTGTGTGTTTTCTGGAGTGGAATTCTTCAAATTTAATGGTAAAGTAGATTAATACTTTGAACAGACTTAAAGAAAATAGAGCTGAGTATTTATAAATCTTCCTGCAGCTTAGGAACCGCTGATGATTTTCAGTGTCAGGCCACCTTTTCATAAAGATACAACGTTATGTACAGCAGCAGTGTCCAATCTTGTGGCTTCCCGGGGCCACACTGGAGGAAGTACCGTCTTGGGCCACACATACACTACACTAACGATAGCTAATGCGCTAAAAAAAAAAAAGGTCACCCCAAAATCTCATCATGTTTCAAGAATGTGTATTGGGCCACATTCAAAGCTGTTCAGGGCTGCAGGGTGGATGTGCTTCACCTATAGAATCTCAGGCTCTAAATTTGAAAACTAGAAAGAAGGGAGACTTCGTCTAGTCCCCAAATCAGAGAGCAGAAGTTAACATGGTGAGCGCTTGTATGGACGGGCCATGGTAGGATGATCCGTGTTGAACTTGGACTGACTCCTGCCCAGGCTTGTTCTTCACTAGGACCAGGCCCCACTAAATGGGTGCCACAAAATGCTGCAGTCAAGTTCAATAATATTCTAACACAGTAGTTTTTATGTGTGTGTTTTTTTAATTTTTCAATTACAGTTGACATCACTATTATATTAGTTGCAGGTGTCCAAAAGAGTGATTAGACGTTTATGTGAGTTACAGAGCAATCACCCCGATAAATCTAGTGCCCATCTGACTCCGTAGTTATGACAACGTTATGGACGCTACGCCCTGTGCTTTCCATCCCTGTGACTGTTTTGTAACTGCCGATTGGTGATTCTTAGTCCCTTTCCCCGGCCCTCCTCCAATGCCCCTCCCATCTGGGAAAATTTTATGAAACATCAAAATGACTGGAAGGAAGAAAATCTCAGATGGACCGAATATCAACATTGTAAATGCAAACAAGGGTCCGTACAGGTGAGACTAGGGTGCGGTAAGTGGGACAGTGTCCTAGACAGGCAGGTCAGCGCCCGTCGACACTTTGGCAGTTGGTCATGGACCTTTTTCTTGGGGCCCGGTCCACACAGGGCTGGCAGCTTGTGGGTTCACACCCACTGTAGTCCCAGTGCCCCCCTCCCCCCATGCTCTCAAGTGGAAAGAGTGGCTTTCTCCTCTGCTCCTGGCATGCCACTTACTTGTGCTTGCCCCTCTGGGTAGGTGCCCTGTCTTCTCCATTCTGTGTACCCCTCAAAGATGAGCATCTGGCCCGTCTTGCCTCTGAATCCCCGGAACCTAGTGTGGTATGTGGTACCTGTTTGTAATGTATTTTCCCTTCTGCTCAGTCAGTCTTAGAATCATCTCTCTATTTTTTTTTTTTTTTTTTTTTGCCTCTGGATGTCCCTGTGCTGACCTGGTGTCTTTCTAGGTTTGGTTTGTCAATCCAGTGACATCTGTGGCACTGGTCGGGGTCACCCTCCGCATGGATGAGCCAAATGACCAGAGACAGCGGGATGCCTGGGTTATAGAAGATCACTCACCTTGGCTGCAGGGAAAGCTGGTTGATTGGTTATCTCTTTGTGGGTAACAAATTGCTGTGAACTTAGTGACAAAAACCCCTCATTTATCAGCTCACAGTTCTCCTATGTCGAGGTATGGCTGAATCTTCTGCTCCCAGGCTTACCAGGCTGGAAGGCAGGTGTCACTGTGGGCTGTGGCTTTTGGAGGAGCCTGGGTGCTCCTCTGAGCTTGCTGTTTGTGGGCACAGTTCAGTTCTGCTTTCCTGACGTGTGCCCCTGTGAGTCCACTGCGCCCCCTCAGATAATCTAGGACAGTCTTCCCTTATGAAGGTCAGCTGATTAATAACCTTAGTAACGACATCTGCAGAGTCTCTCTTGCCATCTGACAAAACCCCAGGCCAACACCAGGAGGTGAAGGTCCTGGGGGACAGCCGATCATTGGCAGTTCCTGATACTACTTTCGGGGCCACATACCCTTGGCATCTTCTTGGCTTCTCTCTCCGGGGTACTTGGGAAGGTCAGGGCCAGTTGTTTGAGATCACAGGGATAATCCTGATGGGTCTGAAATCCCTCCTGTGGAATCCTGCAATGTCATTTTCTGGGACCTTGGCCCGAAGCTTTCTTTGGGAAATGAGGAAAGGTGTCCTGACTCCTGAGCCTCCGAGCCCCACCTGGTCAGGAGGCAGCATTCAGGATTCATTTCTGTGTCCCCGATGGGCAGCACAGAGCCTGGCCCGTGGGGGGCAGTCCGGACAGGTTTGTTGGAGGACAGGAATGGATAAATGTAACGGTTCATCCTGAGAAGCTTCTATGGGGGAATTATTGCACGAATATTTATAATCACTGTTTCCGACAGCTGTTTCCACATTCCCCCATTGCCCAGGCAATCCTCATCATAAAGAGCTTCCGAGAGAGCTGGAGAGAATGTTTGCCTCAAAAATTCCTCTCCTGATCCTCGATGCCAACACATACATCTGTTTCTCTTCCTCATCCCCCACCAGGCTTCCAAGTCTTACACGAATGGCTTCCAGGGTCTGTGCTCAGATGAGAAATTGAATTTGTGTACTTCAGTGGTTGAGTCTAAGAATCTACCGTATTTTAACGTGTTGATTTATCAACTCCTCATACTGTCTCTTAACCATGCGTTGGATTTCTCATTGACCCCGAGGGTGAGCTTTACGTAACTTGATTCGCACACGAGCAGTTTCCTGCACGCAGTTTCCTAGTCCGTGGAGGCCCGATGGGCTACCCCGTCACAGAAGGTCGTGGAAGCTAACGTTGCCCAGCAATGTTATGCTTGCTTTTATTCTAGATTGATTGTTTTCTTTTTGGTAAAAGCCATTCTGTGGAACTTAGTAAGCCACCCCCTCGGTACCTGAATCCAGGAAAAATGGTGGAGAGTTGGGTCAAACTCGGTTGGTAGATGTGAAAATTCTGCTCATTTGAAAGACGTAGCCTTTGTGATCCCTCTACTTACTGGGTGAGTTAGCATGCAGAAATGGAATTTGGTTTGTACATTTTTTTCTTGTGCATGCGGTTGGTGTGACTTTCCAGAGAGCTGCATAAGCCCTGGGTACAGTGACCAAATCATTTCCTCGGACCCCAGTGACAACAGTCTGCATTTCACAAAGAAATACGGTAGACTCTCCATTAACCGGCACGCATAGGGGTTGGTGGGTGCCGGATAAATGTCAGCACACTCTTAGGCAACCGGCACCCATGCCAGATAAATGCAATATTATTTCTTTGCCTTTTCTGGTTGCTTGAGAGTGCTGGTTGCTTGAGTCCCGGTTAACTGAGAGTCTGTTGCACTACTTGCAAAGTTCCCAGGTACCTCCTCCACTTGGGGTACTTGCTGCCCACATGGACTCTGACAGCCTCAGTCCTCTCTTGCCCTGTTAGGAGAATCTGGGCGAAACCTTGCTGCTCCGTGCAGAGGCGTAGTGCCCAAACGCAGGGGTTGTGAAAACGGCCCAGGCGAAGGCCGACCTGGCGCTGCCAGGAGCCCGTCCTGAGCGCCTGCCTGAACACACCCCGCCCGTGCGATCCCCAAACCGCGCTGGACAGGCGGGGCGGATTGAAGGACGAGAAAGCAGCGCTGTTACAAGGTCGCCTTTGCGATTCGGTCGACCACGAGCAGCTCGTGAAGGGAACGTGCAGAATTCATTATACGGAGACAACTGCTTCACGTCACGCCCGAGGACGGGTCATTTTAATCAGATGGGAGGTGGCCTGGCAGCCACTCCTTACGATGTTCCGTAACATCACACACCTTTTGGACAGTGGCTTTTTGTTAAGCATGTATTGAATGTCATATGTCAAACATGAATCAAAGCTATGACAGCCTGTTTTCATGAGTCCAATTCTAATAAAGGCCCACCGAGCGGTTACATCCCAGCGTGAAGCTGACATGTAACAACGTGTCTGGTACTCGTTTTCCCCGTCGTGAAAGTTGCTGAAAAGAGAACCATGGCAGTCAGCTCCTTGACCGTCGCTGTCACCCGGCGTGTCCTGGGTGCAGACAGAAGCTTGCCGAAGGTGCTTCTCTTAGCACAGGCCGTCACAGTGGTGCGCGCGTGTGTGGGTGCGTGGACGGGACAGTGGCTGGAAGTCACAGTGCTCTCAGAAGAGCAGGGGTGCTGGCAGGGATTCAGGCAGTGAAATGTAAGCTGGCCCTGTAATAAAAGCTCCGGGAATGCGGAGGGTGCCTCGCCATTAGGCATTCTCCTCGTGTTTCACATAAATGCATCCTGTTCCAGGAGCGGATGAGCAGTGCATTTGCACTGGCTCATTCAAATTGAATGCTGGTAAAAGGAGAGTCCCGGGTAAACACAGCAGTCTGGCATCTCCGAAGGCAGGAGCAAGGTTAAGCTGCCGCCCACCTTGCCTGGTGTTTATTGGATGCTTATTTGCTGACCTCATGCACACCCACGGCACGCTGCAAAGAGGCACCGATGGGGCCTGCACAGCACAGGCACCCCTGCACGTTCGCCTGGGCTTTTCTGGGCAATAAAGTTCAAGGCTTCCTACGTGGCTTCACCTGTTGTCCCAAGCCTGGTGTGGATACTGTTTTGCGGCAGGAGGAAGCTCCTCCCGAGAGGCAGTTTGCAGTGCAGCTTTCTTTTGTTCCGTAGCAGTGCTGCATCTTTTAACTTTGTCACGGCAAGCGTGAGGAGAGCGCGCCTGCCGGGAGCTTTTGGCACCGTGCTTTCTCCGGTACTTTTAGCAGGAGCAGAGCGTTCCCAGCAGCAGGGCTCGCCTGCTCTCTAGTCATGTGCTATGTGGAATAAAGACACTGTGGGGCAGTGAACCTGAACTTGGCCCGTTCATCCATACTGCATTGAGTGATTACATGGAGTGGAGTCAAATGCCACTTGGGGGTGAAGAGCACGCATCATCTTGCAATCCTCCTGGATATAGTAGGAAGGACCCTTGACAGAATCCAGTAATTAAAAGGTAAACCATGAAGCGTGCGCACTGTGCGAGAACATGTGGGCTGGGGGAGGCTGCACGGGGAAGAGGCAGTTATGTTTCATTTTGTTTGGAATGGCAGGTTCCTTCGATTTTCTTGGCCAAGGAATCAGAAGGAGATGGGAAGCATTTTGACGTACTGCTAACTTACAGTAGAGTCCAGAAGTCACTTTTCCACATGAGGACGCTGCTTGTCCCCAAGTACTCCGAACTGTATTGGACTTCTGTCCCTGAAGCAGGAGTATTCTCAGTGGGGATCCGGGGGAAAAGGAAAGTTTGACCACAGAAATGCATGAGGATGTTTTTTCTATCACTGTCTTATTCCTGCTGAAATGTCATCTTGAGAATTCATTTGGTGTTTTGCAGGAGTGGTTCTGTTTTATTTTTTCCAAAATCTAGTAAAAACTGGCTTTCAGCGATACTGAAAGACTGGAAAATGTGACATTTCTCTTAGTTCCATTTCTAAAGGTATATATAGTTTCCATCATCCCTCTGGGGAGATTCTTGACAAGAAGGTGAAGTTCTAAGTTAAAACATGTCATCCGCCTAATGAAATCGAGTACTGTCTTCTGTAAATCTTTGTTACATGTGTTGGCTTTATATTAAGACTCTCTGAAGTAAGCAGTGTGTGTTCCTAGCAAGTTATTGATGAAATTTGTCACTGTAAACTTAGCTCATGCCTAGTAAATCTCCTGTCCAGCTCTTCGAGCTCTTTTACAAGCTGCATTAAAAATAGAAGGATAGATTCTTTTTAATTAAATTAAGTATTGTATTTGCCCTTCAGGAGCTGAAATGCAGTTATGTGAGCATGTACACATTGTGCATCTGCTTTTTCTAACAGACTGTTCATATAATTTGCAATTTGAAAATAAGCCTGATGCTTTATAGGTCTTTGTAGGGTGTTTTTATTTTTCCACCCCAAACAGCTGAATCTGTTGAATATCTATTTCAGTTTACACTCAAATTGAATAAACACAATGATGATTTGTGACATGTTATATATGTGCACCCATTATATGAGTATAGCCATTATACATATTCATATTATTTACTGACACACACATATGTATATATGCATGCATATACATATACCTGTCTTCCCGAACATTGTGTTCAAAAGGTCCGGTTGGAAACAAAGCAACTTGTCAGCAGCAGAGTTAATGACTTGGAATAAAGCATTCTCAGCATAGAAATATGGCTTCTTAAAATGAAGAGAGATTCTCAAGGATGCTTCACCCAGGGCATGGTATTTCACTTGAGAAACAATGGGGGTAAACGCCCAGGGGTTCATCACAGTAATGTATGTAGATCATTGTTTCTGTGCCACCAACCGCATCTGATCTGACAGAGAGGAGATGGGGACGGGACAAAGGTTTAGGGAAGGAAATGCAAAGTGTTTGGGGAAAATTGGGGAAAATTGGTATCAGAAGTAGTAGCTTCCAGTGGAGTCCACGCTGGCACCGAAAGCCACTCCATGGCAACTTGATAGGAGAACTGATTGTGATTGATGGCAGCGTTTTTCTTCATTTTCAGACTGTAAAAGTATGTTTCCCACACTTTTTGGGTTTATTTATTTAACTGCTTATTTAAGGCACCAGTTAGGTTTTTCCAACAAATCCCTTTTTTCTTTTTGAGATTTTAAAGGTATGAACATATGAACATCAAGTTTTATGGGCTTTTTTATAGGAAAATGTCAAAGTAAATAGCACATGTGTTATAAAAAGGAAGTCAGTCAATTTCAGAAATACGGTTGTCAGCAGTGAATACCGAGTGTGTAAACGGGAATGGTGGAATAGGATTCAAGTCAGTTTTCCTGCATTCGCAATTAAAATCAAAACGTTGTTTTCTTGCTATCTTTAGTCAGAGAGTGTACAGCTGTGTAATGGTAGAAAGTAGGGGACATAAGCTGGGCCCACATTCCAGACTGTTTGAGCACATTTGGATGAATTTTTGTTGTGTGGACTGCTTTGCTCGAACCGAAAAGCATCTCGTCCATCGGACAAAGGCGTCCCAAGCCCGCCCAGCACCGAGGATTGCTCCCGTACTCATTTCTTTGACGGTCCAGCGTGGTGAGACAGACAAGAAGCGTTCTGTGATGCTGGAAGCCGGGAGTGTCTGTGCTTGAGTTATTTCCTAGATTGATTCACTAAAGCAATTGTGATATCTTCTGTTTACAGAACAGCTCTTTGTGAGGCGCTCAGACTGTTTTTCAGACATTATCTAATTACCAGGCTGTCACAAGGAAAGAGAGAGCTCATGCTATCTCCTCTCTACAGTGGAGACGATAGAGGGACAAGAGGTAAAGCAGTTTGTCCAAGATAATTCCGAAAAGCACTGACACAGCTGGGAGATGAGCCAAGGCGAGCCCCGCGGGTGGGTCTGGGGCTTTTGTCTGTTCGGCCCACCTTACCTTACCTGTCAGCTCTCCGTGTGCCCCAGGATTCTCTGACCAAGGGCACCACGTTCTGTGGAACTTCATGGACTCCATCCTAACCATTTATGGTTATGAGATCCCAGTGAGCTGTTCAACACGTGCCATGACCTGCTGGGGTGATAGCGATAGACAGCGTGCCTGTGGGTTGCAAAACGAAGGTCATAGAATTAGCGGGTGTCACTAGTGGTCTTTCAAATCAATGCAGAAAGCAACAGCACATGACTTGCCTGTGTTTAGACTTGAAAATGATCGGGACCCTCTCCAGAAGCCCATGGACTGTCATTGGGGAGAGAGGTGGGATGCTTTCTCTGCCGCGGCGACGGCACCATAACAGTGTTCAGTCAGGAAACCTGCTTCCTTTAGGGTCTCGGCATCTAGGCACCAGGACAGGCTAAGCTGTTCAAAGGTGAATTACAATTCATGAGGGTGTGGACAGAGCGTTCGCATGCACTCACGAGGACGTACTCTCTTTTCTTCTACTCTCTTAAGTGTTTATTGTGGAAGAAGTTGTGTCGCAGTTAAAGGGTAAGAAAATGATTTCAAATACATAGATGCTATGCATGTCCTTTGTTTTGAGGCATAACTGCAATTTTGAAGTAAATACCAAGGTATTTGCATATTATTCCGATTCACAAGCAGTTGGATGACAAGGCCAGCACTTTGCGGAAGACGCGTCGAGACTGTCTGGCCGCGTTCACACTGAAGATGCACTCCCGATACAGGAACCTGGAGGTAGTCCGGGCCCGTGGGTTCCGGGAGAAAGGGCCGCAAAATGCAGTGACTAGCCCAGGGCATTAGCTAGAACAATCCCTCAGAAGGCCTTAGCCTACAGCCAGGCGCTCAGCGGCACCCTCACGTGCTGGATCTGAATCTGAATGGGTGAGGGGAACCATGCTGAAAAGGAGGCAGCCCAGAAACAGGGCCCCCCTGGGTGAGGGGGAGCGGGGTGGACAGTGCTGGAGGTTTTCGGACGAGGAGGGGAGACCGAAGAACTGGGAAGGATCAGGGTCTGGTGAAGACCGAAGCAGCCCTGAGAACGCAGGCAGACCTGGGTACTGAGAGTTCGGGACAGAAGCACGAAGGCGCTTTGCACCCCCAGTGAAGTTGCTTAGACCCAAACAGGGGTAAGGAAGATGGGGTGACCCGGAAGGAGAGGACCGAGACGCAAAGGACCCGCTCAGCAAAGACGTGACGCTGGGAGGCTTGGGAAGTGGGGAAGGCTTGGGTCTCGGGTCCTCCATGTGGGTGATGCACTGGGAGAAGCAGGGGGAGGGGGCCTTTTCTCACTGCCCTTGGTGACCCACCCAGCATAGGGCGGCACGCGGTACTTGTTCGCTGAACATAAGCCACACTTGGTTCTCGGTGCTGTTCCCATGCGGTAGCTGCAAGGCCGTCCCTGGCACTGCCAGGTGACATGGGGAGTGACGTGCCACCCGTGTCCTGCCCGATGCTCCCTGTATCCCCACCTCTGGCTGTCACTTCATGAGCCACACTCCGGGCCTCAGTCTGTCAGTCGCTGGGATGCACGTGCTGTTCTGGAAGCAGTGACCGGGCTCACTCACTGCCCTGTCCCCCCAGCCCCCGTAGCGCCTCTCGCATGACAGGGAATGTCTGCTGAAGGAATCCCCTTGTGCTCACTCATGGATAGCCCCTTCTGGAACTGTCCCACCTGATGGACCTCATTTCTTGTGTTCTGTGTTCCACCCTTCCCCCAAACAGGACAGTAAACCTTTTGAGGACCTCAGCGATGGCACCCTAAGTTTTGAAAGCCCCCAGTGTGTAGGATAGCATCTTAAACGTGTGGCGATCTTTGATCAATACAGTAGACCCTCCGTTAACTGGAACCCAAGCGACCGGCACTCTAAAGTGAAGATTTTTTGCCATTTGCTCGAGAGTGCCGGTCGCTTGGGTTCTGGTGAACCGATTCTCTGCTTATGTTTCTCCGGTCTCTACCCACCCCACGGAGCCGTTGAACGGAGAGTCTACTGTATTTACAAAATTGACATCGTACCCCCCAAATAGGACCCAATTGATATCCTTAAAATTTTACAGTCATACTCACTGAGGTTGTAGCTCTCGGGTAGGAAAATCTCTAACCATAAAAGAGTATATTTAAATCGATGGTTTTCGAACAAGGTTGATTTCCATTCCCTCCCCAGGGGATATGTGGACGTGTCTAGAGATGGGTTTTTTGTTGTAACATGCAGTGTGTGTGTGTGTGTGTGTGTGTGTGTGTGTGCGCGCGTGTGCGCGCGCATTTGTGCGCTTGTGCATGTGTGTGCGCATTCGTGCGTGTGTGTGTGTGCGCGCGTGTGTGTGTGCGCTTGTGCATGTGTGGGCGCATTTGTGCGTGTGTGCGTGCGTGTTTGTTTGTGTGTGTGTGCGCGCGCGTGCATTCATGCATGCGTGCGCGTGCGTGTGCGTGTGTGCGTGCGTGTTTGTGTGTGTGTGTTTGCGCGTGCGCGCATGTGTGTGTGTTTGTGTGTGCGCGCTACTGGCATCTAGTGGTTAAAAACCAAAATGTTGCTCGAGTCTTGCAGTGCCCAGGACAACCTCCATCTGAGTCATCGGGCCCAAATTGTCAATAGATGAGAAACCCTGCTTTATAGTAAAACCCTTACCACATTATTTTAGAACACTTTTCATCATGTGTTTGTATCTTCCGTGAAGCTGTGCTTCTGGGTGCCAGTGGTTTGTCTTACTCCTATTTGGGTACCCGGGTTCAGCAGAACACCTGGCATAGATAAGCCTTTTAATAAATGACGGCTGAATTGATGAATGAATGAATATTAATGATGACACAAAAGGAGCTCTGGTATCCGATTTGGATTAATATTGTAATTAGAAGCTGCATTTCTTGACATGCACTCATCAATAGGGTCAATGTCAGGTTTTGAACACAGACAGAGCAGCCACGTGCTCCTGTCTTTATTTAGGAAGTCTGCTGAGCCTTTCTCATCATGGACTGTTAGCATGGAGAGCGACCCGAGAGGTCATTCACTTCAACCCTCTTGAAGTACAGGTGAAGCAATAGAAGCCCGGGAGGTTAAATGACTCACCTAAGGTCTCACAGGTAAATGACAGAACCAGGAGTAGAATTGTTTCTAAGTCTTAGTCTTGGCATGTTTCCCTGCTAGTCTGTCTCCATTACATCAGCCTGCCAAAAATTGGCACACAGAGATAGCTTGTAATGATTAGATGAGGTACCACTCCTGTGTAATGGTAAATGTAATACATAAAAATGATATCTTTACAGTATTGTAGAATTTAACCTCAAACTAATGTGCTAGGCATTACCATCGTTAATCCAGAGTATTAAGATCATGGGAGAGTGGGGGCTGGAAGACGTCTGGGGAATGGTCTGCCGATCCCCTGCGTTCTCAGCGGAGTGAAGTGTTCTGAAAACAGGAACTTTTTTTAGAGTCAGAGAGAGGGGTCTGGAGCTCTCTACTCCGTCTTCTTCTTCCCCATGGAAACGTTTCCTAAAATGGAAACTTCGTTGCAAAGGATATTACAAGAAAACAGGGTTACATGGTCAGATACATTTAGAAAATTCAAGGGTAAACAAACATAAGCTGGCACGTCTGCCAGAGGACACTCAGCATTTTTTAATCATGGCACACCTCTCCAAGAGAGAGCTCTAGACACGGCTCCTCCAAAGCTTCTTAATTAGGACATCCTTTATACCACCTACCAGGATTCCTCAGAATAACATTTGAAAAATGCTCTACTCCTTCGTCCCGTCTGCTTAATCCATAGGAAAGGCACAGGACTGCTTAGATTTCTGAGGGACTTTCTAGGTGGTTCTTTTGGATGGGCCATGATTTCTCCCCTGTGTCTTTCTGAAAATGCTGTCCGAAGGAGTTCGAATCAGTATGTTCTGTTTCTCACCCAATTGCAAGCCAAGGTTTCAGAGAGCACCGTTCCTGTGACCAGTCTTGCGGAAACAGGTGTCGAAGCCTCGTAAAGCAGGATGCTGGGCTCCAAGTCAGAGATCTTGCCTTGGCCAGCCAGCTAACATCTGCTGGTTACCAGCGAAAGCAGACGTGACCCGAACAGTCTTCCGTGCAGAATTCCAGTGTGATCATGGGAGACGGGCGGGCTCGTTAGTTTCCAGAACGCACCAAGCAGTTCTGGGGTTTCCATCCTGGCTGTGCAATAAAACCTTGGAGCCGCTTGGGGTAGCGAGGCCGGGACACTGACTTGCTCCCTGACGATTGCACACTGCTAAGAATGCAGACGTTGTTCTGTGAAAGCAAGGGTGTCAGTCCTGCCAATACTTTGTATAATTGGTCAATATTTAAATGGACTTGAATTTCTAAGAAAACTGTTCCACACCAACAAAGCATCACCCTTTACCTATCGAGTCTTAGAGAGGGAACTGGACTATATAAAAAAGTGCGTGTTTCTCAGATCTGTTTACCACAAGGGCCTCTGCTGAATTTTAAAGAAAGTCTCCGAACACACACTGAACAGAAAGGAGAGTGAAGGAGAATGGAAAAGCTTCTGAGAATAAGCCAGTTTGGCATTGAGTCGAGTGATGGATAAAAAAATCGGCACCTTGGGAGTTCCCTGATGGTGTAGTGGCTTAAGGCTTCAGCGCTGGTGCTGTCAGAGCTGCGGCCTGGGTTCGATTCCCAGCCAGGGGAGCTACCCACATACCAAAAAGCAAAAAAACAAAACAAAACAAACAAACAAAAAAATCGGCACCTTAACCTACAAGGAAAGCGGGCCCGAGCAAAAGATGGGGTACTGCTGGAGAAAGCTGCCCCACGGGGTTGACAACGGCGCCGTGTTTGCTCACAATACATCTCCTCCTATCTGTAACCCAAGGCTTCGCAGACCTCCCATTGACTGTCCTTGCAGAAATTTGGAGTGTGCACCGAGAAGCACAAACAAGACGGGCTCTTGCTGTCAGGTGAGTTTTGCGTTAATGCACCTTTCGCTTCTCTTCGTTGAACTTGATGACTTTCAAGTTCACGGGCATCAAAACCTTCCCTAGGACATCACAGGAAGAACCCGGTGCCGGCCCCAGAGCCGGAGACAGACACCTGCCCTTCAGCGGGAAAGCAGGTTTCCAGCCTGAAGTCCCACAACTCCTCCAGGGGCCCCGGGCAGCGGAGATTGCCACCCAGGGAAACAACCCTCTGAAATGTGAAGTCCGAAGCTACAACCCCTCGTACTGTGGAGAATTAGGTGAGGGAGGAGTGCTTGGGAGAGCTAGCACCCACGTACAGCCTGAGCAGTTTATGTGCTGAGTGAACGGAGGCAAGAACGAAAGTGTGTGCATGGACTGATCAGAAGGGACTTCTTCTAATTCTCATGGCTCAGTCTTGGGCTTGATGGCTGGGCTCCTCAGAGCTTTCTGGGGTCTACCGAACGCTCTTTTGTATATGTGCTGGTTGTTTGGTCACTAGGTATCCCCTTTACCTATTTAGTTTGCTTCGAGGAAACAAAAATCACCTGCATGAATTAGCAGCTTCTCTTGTTTTACTGTAGCCAACTCGCCACAGGCTACGAAGGGGCTGGCAATTTGAGAACTGAAGAGGTAGATGCAGCTCAAAGGACAAAGGCTTGTCACCGGGAGTCGTCAGTGGAGATGGTGATATGTAAATGTAAGGGCAAGAAATTGATGATCAGAAAAGGAACTTGTAATGAAGACATATAGCTAATCTTCTGGGAGAGGGAGGCCTACCCTAAAGAATCGTTGTGGACAATTTGTTTTTTGTTTTAATTAACCATATCCAGGGAAAAACATTTGGTGAACATTTAGCAGTTACACTAGAAAGGAATCAAAACATGCAATTATTGGCAAACAAGACATAAAGGAAAGCTTTTTCTATTTTATGGAAGGCTATTTTTCTGTACCGTATTTAGTTTTAACCATGTGTTCTTGGAGTTGCGCTCTTCTTTTAATTACCAGGTTAAGAACATCATAAAACAATAGGGAAGACATCCTTTCTTTGTCTCAGTCTGAGACGAATGTCTAATGAGATCAGCAAGCATTTTAGTAACAAAAATTGCAAATGAAACCTCGGTAAATATTTTTCACTGTTTCGGATCACACAAGCGTCCCCAGGGGCTCAGGTACATTAAACTCGGGTTAGCACCATTGCAGGCAAACCTGGTGATTAAAGGCTGTTCATTTCTGTTTTACGGCATCAAATCTAAGCCTCTAGGAAATTCGAAGACAAATTAAATAATGTGAAAGCAGTCAGCGGAAAGATGCACAAAGGACCATGAGGCTTACTGATTATGAAGTGAAATGAATCTCACCCAGAGCAGAAAGATTGAAGAAAGAAAGTTATCTCTGGAAAGAGAGCTTCTTAATAAGGTGTCCGTGATTAAGGAGAGAAGTTTAAATCAAGTAAATAAGAAAAACGTAATTAAAATGAATTAATCATGGATCAACATCTTGCTGGAATTCCCTCTTGTTTATGAGATTTAATAAAAATTATACTAATAATGTTACTGTTTCTAATTTGATGTACTTGTATCATTTCAGAACTTCTGCATTTTCTTACACAAGTCTCTGAGGGCTAGATGAGCAAGGATTGGGTGATAGGTAACAAGTTCTGAGATCACCGAGCATTTTCCACCACTTCTTCTTCATGCATAGGATGCACTTGTCTGGGCTGTGGTCTCGGTACGTCTGATCGCCGGGTCCCTGTCCATCCATGTCCTAACCACCTCATTTGCCATTGTGACAACTCTTCTTTTGCCAGCTTAACGTTACCTCTGTAATAGAGAAAGCAGTATAGTCATACAAGGAAATACTATATAGCAATGCGAAGTAGGAAGTACTGTTAATACAGACAGTGTTTGAGTGAACGAAGCCAGATAAAATGATGTGCACTGCATGATTTTATGTATACGAGTAATAAGGATAGGCACAAGTGATTTACAGGGACAGAAGTCAGAATAATGGTTACTTCTGGCGGAAGGTTTATGAGTGAACATTCTGGGTGCCAGCAGTGGTCTGTATCTTGGCATGACTGTTCATTAGATGGGTCTGTACATCTGTAAAAGCTCACTGAGCTATACACTGAAGATTTATGTGCTTTGTTGTACAAGTTGGATCTCAATAAAAAATACTTTTTAAATACTATTCACATATTTAGATGCAAGATACTTTCTAGTGAATGTATACAAGAGTTCATTTTTTAAGCAAGAAAGGCTCTCTGGATTGTAAGTAAACTGTTATTATGTACAGTTAATGGTGGTGGCAGAGACCCCTGCTACACAAACACTTACTATATGTCTCCTCATTTTGCATAAGCCTGCAGGATAAGCAGTCTCAGTCCTCGTTTACAGGACGCCACCAGACACAGTTCGTCGCCGGCTGGCTCGCAGCTGCTCAGCGTGATGGTGCTGAGGGTTACTTCCCAGAGTTGTGTTGGGTGCATTAACGCATTGTGATTGCCGTAGACATTGCATTGAAAATGTAGCCCGCTCCGTGACTAGCTTCGATGGTTGTCGAGTCTCGTCCTTTTATTGTCTTTCTAACGCAGTCAACGGAAGTGCCAGGCTGCAGAATTAAACTGTAGGCTGGTGACGGAGGAATAAAGTGCTGCGGGGTGTATCAAAGGTGGTGACGATACTCAGGGCCGTCACAGTTTTGTTGTTGTTGCTGTCATTTTTGCCCAGTTGGGTGACAGAACCTGTCAATGGCATGAAATAGACAATGTGAATGTAAAAAAAAAAGGAAAGAAAAACTTTGAACTATAGAGTAAATAATTTGTAACTATTCGAGAGGAGACCTGTTTCTCTTTATTTGGTGATGAGCCCTTTTTACCTCTCTGTATGGGTTTCTCGAAAGCTCCAGTTTATACAAAATCTTTGTGAGATGATCACTTTTGATGTCAATTCTTTGCCCCTTAACAAAAATGTAGATTTTTTATTTTTGCTCAGTGTTTCATCTGCATTACTTGTGCTCTCTAGAATGTTTGATGCACTTAGATAATGCGACAAAGTGCGTCACCTTCACTTTAAGACTTGCCTAGAATGGCAGCACGGTGGAATGAGAGGAACTGGGTCCTTAGCAGTCACATGTGGGACCTCCTCATTTCAGAAAAGCCTGCACCCTGATGCCTCCAAAGGCACAGTAGGTTCCCAGATACCCTGCTCAGGACCGATGAAGCCAAGTCTCCAATTACCTTCTGATGTTTATCACCTTTTCCTGCATCGACAGTCAGTCACTTCAACATACGGTGGACTTCCACGAGCCAGGGACAGTCTTTCCATCACTGAGAAATCCTCTCCTGTTCGCTTGCCTTTCACACATTTCTGCTTTCAACATCGCGGCTCCACTGTTGTTTTAAAATGTAACCAACAGGGTTTTGACGGAAGCCATCTATTAAATTCATTCTCCCTCGTGTCTCAAAGACGTCACTGTGGTTCAGTGATCGCCCAAGTTTTCAGACCATCATGGTTAAGTTGTGTTCGTACCTTGGGAACAGAGGGCCTCTAGTCCACTCCATCCAAAGCTTTCATCTGAGAGCGAGACCCTTTGAAACGTAAACTCACAAACCTCTCACAGACTACTTCTTAGGAGAAAAGTTGTGAGTTTTTCTAATAAGGAAAAGCCTCGAATGAGGATATCCTTACTGAGGTGTCTTTGCTTCCCTTCTTACCCTATATCCTGTTCGTGTGATTGAAATGGGGAAAGGGGGAAGAGAGCAACACAGATCGGACTCCTGACCTTTAAGGTCCCCATGTTAGCAAGGAAGGGAATGATCACTCCAGGGGTGACATTCTGGCCGGCAGTTACAGCTACCTGCAGGTGCTGGCGAGTAATGAGTCCGCGGCGTGGCGCCTGGCCTTTCACAACTCACCGTGTTTCTGGGATGACTGGAAGCAAATTAGGAGAGGAGTGCTTCTAGTTATTACCTAGATGTGTCCCTGGCCCCTGGAACTCTGCTCTCTCACAGCATCTTCGCACGTGAGGGCTAGAGAAGCCTTTAGAAATCCTGCCATCCTCATTCAGAAGTGAGGAGAAACGGAGGTACAGAGAGGTCAAGTGACTTGCTCGCTACCGGGCAGCTCACTGGGCAGCCAGGTTCTGTCACTTCTGTATCAGGGTCCCGTCCTCCATGCCACATGCTAAGAATCTCCTAACTGGTGTTCCTCAGGGACAAGGGGCATCTGAACTGAGTAGGAGCACAGAGGCCCTGCCTACCCCAGGAGAGCCAGAAAGAAAAGCCTGGTGAAC
Organism: Lyroderma lyra; assembly: GCA_004026885.1. NCBI lineage: Eukaryota > Metazoa > Chordata > Mammalia > Chiroptera > Megadermatidae > Lyroderma > Lyroderma lyra. The sequence continues at coordinate 30,257 of PVJL010013375.1, forward strand.
AGGAGTATGACCTGAGGCTTGGAGAGCCCTGAGCATGGCCCCTTCCACCCCTGTGCTGAGTAGGGTCTTAGTAGACCCCAGGCCAGCCCTGTGCAATGCAACGCTCTGCCGTGCTGGAGATCTGTGCCCACAGCCACACAAGGCTCTTGCGTGCTCAAAATCAATAGATCCGTGCAATTGAGGAACTGAGTATTTGTCTTTCGTTTGAATTAATTTAAGTGTACAGAGCCACGTGTGAGTGCCATCTTGGGCACACCTCTCCTCTCCTTCCTCTGTCCGTGCGAATGTTCAAGTCCCATCTTAGTGGCTGCAGCTTTTTCTTTCTGCTGCCCACATCCTGGAGATAAGACTGTTCCAGTTAATGTAAACTGGAGTCGAGATACGGGGAAAGGTTTTCAGGAATCATTTCTGGTTTCATATCAGTGTGCACACACTTCATTTTTGAAGTTAAGAACCTGAGAAGTGCATAGATAATATGTGAAAGGTTGCCTCAGCAGTCAAGGACAGAGACTGCAATTCGAATTGGGAGGCGCTGGAACTATCTTCTCGGTGTCTTCTCTGCCTTGCAGTCTGTGCCTGGATGTCCCCAGTTCTTAGGGACACAGAAAGGATGGCCAGACTCAGCAAGTAAAAGTACAGGATGGCCTGCATGTTCATCTGAAATTCAAACTTAACTGGCATCCCTATTTATTTATTTTTAAAACATCCATTTTTTTTCCTCTTGCTTTAAGGAGAAAGAGAAAAAAACTGGAAAAAGTTCTTAGACAAATGATCATGATCTTCTTTTTCATTCATGTTTCCCCAGTAGGCTTTTCTTTTTTAAGGTTTTTATTAAATTATTGCTAACATACAAGATTGTATCAGTTTCAGGGTTACCCCATAGTTATGCAACATTGATATACCTAGAGAAGTGACATCATGGTAAGTCCAGCAGCCATCTGACACCGTACCACGCTGTCACCAGGTTACTACTTGCCCTGTGCTGTATGTTACATTGTAATGACACATTTGTTTTGTACCTCGAAATTTGGACCGTTTAATGCCCTTCACCTTTGCCCCTCTTTTTAAGTCTTTTAGTTACAGTGGACATTCAGTATTACATTAGTTTCAGGTGTACAGCCTAGTGGTTAGACATCTGTATAATTTAAGAGGCGATCCCGCCCTGACTAGTACGCACCTGGCCCCGTGCATAGTCATTACCATATTATCGAGTCTCCTCCCTGTGCTGTGCTCCATGTCCCCGTGACTGTTTGTAGCTGCCAATTTGTACTTGTTAATCCCTTTCCCCACTCTGCCCTCCAGCCCCCTCCCATCTGTCACCCTGATAAATCTAGTGCCCAGCTGACACCATACATAGATATTAGAATATTATTGACTGTATTCCTAATGCTATACCCTACATCCCCAGACTACTTTGTGACAATTTATACTTCTTAATTTCTTTCCCTTTTTAACACCCCCCAACCCCTCTCCCATCTGGCAATCATCAAAATGGGTTTGTTTCTGTTTTGTTTGTTGGTTTGTTTCCTTCTTCAGATTCCACGTATAAGGGAAATCACCTTGCATCTGTCTTTCTCAGTTCGACATGCTGCACTCAGCACAACACCCTCCAGGTCCATCCACACCACCACGGCTGGCAAGAACCCATTCCCTTCCATGGCTTAGCACTATCCCGTTGTGTAGATGTACCTCCTCCTCTTTATCCATTCGTCCACTGACAGACACCCAGGCTGCCTCCACATCTCGGCCATCGTAAACAGTGCTGCAATGAACGCATGGATGCAAACGCCCCCCTCGAATGAGCGTTTTGGGCTTCTTCAGAAAACACCCAGAAATGGGATCACTGGGTCCTTCTTTGTCTCTTGTTATAGCCCTTGTTTTAAAGTCTTTCTTTGTATTGCTACCCCAGCTTTTTTTGTTTTTCTTTTCATTTTCATGCAATATCTTTTCCCCACCCCCTTGCTTGCAGTCTGTGTGTGTCTTTCGATCTGATGTCAGTGTTTTGTAGACCACATGTGGAAGAGTCTTGTTTAACTGTTCAGCCACCCTGTCTTCTGATTGGAGCATTTAATCCATTTATATTTAAAGTAATTGTTGATATATATGTAGTTATTGTCATTTTATTATCCACAGTTTTTACCTATTATTTTTTTCCTCATCTTAAAGAAGTCTCTCTAACATTCCTTGCAATACTGGTTTGGTGTAATGAGCTCCCTTAGCTTTTTTTTTTTTTTTTTTTTTTTTTTTTTTTTTTTTTTTTTTTTTTTTTTTTTTTTTCTTTTTATTTTTTTTTTTTTTTTTTTTTTTTTTTTTTTT
>PVJL010013376.1:0-32567 GCA_004026885.1 Lyroderma lyra
GGTGCTACGCGGGCGGTGTCAGGCTCTCGGTGGCGGCGGAGGCGGCGGAGGCCAGGGAGGAAGATGTCGTAATGAGCGGTGGGTCTTGGCCGCTGCCGGCGGGGTCTTTCCGGCCCCCAAGGGTCGGGAAGACAGGCAGAGGCCGCAGGGAGAGGGAGCCGGGGCCGGGGGTTGCCCCTTGGGGCCGGGCCTGGCGCCGGGGCCCGGCTCCGGGAGGGGCGGGGGAGGGAGGATTCCCGCCCGAAGGAGGAGCGGGGCTGGCCAGCCCGGCGGAGGCACCCGGAAGGGGGCGTTCGACTCCCCGCCCCCTCGGAGCCGCTTGGCGGGAGGGCGGCGCTTCCGGGGATTAGCGAGAGGAGCGGGCACCTGGGCCTGGCCTAGCATCCCCCCCTCCCCCCGCCTCCACCTGCTCGCTGGCCCATCTCAGCGCTGTTCTGCAGGTTGATACTGGCTGGGTCTGCTCCGAGGAGGCGGTCGACGCCCCTCCCACTTGCACTGTGTTCTGGGGACCCTCTTGCACTCTTAATTCTAGGTGCCCACTAGTGATTCAGGGCTCTTTCGAGTGCAGAGAGGGGCAAGGGAATGCTTCAAATTCAGATGGTGCCAACCACATGGGCACTGCTGGGCACAGAAGTCAACCTGGTTACCGATATATCCCAATCTAGAGATGGTGTCAGGACACGAGGACACTCCCTAAGCAAACGACCTCTCACTTTAGATTGCAAGTGGGCAAAAAAACTTTTAACGTGTTCACTTGGATCCTTGAATCTCCAGCTAGCTTTTAGCAGAACTGTGAGATGGTTAAGAACTTGTTGTCAGAGGTCCTGTTACCTCTGACAAGAAGTCCCCCTGGGGGGACTGCTGAATCCCAAAAGTCAGGCACAAACCTAAGGAGGAGCAGAAGAAATAAAACAAAATGCATTCTTAACTTTCACCTACCCCCCACCCCCACCCCTGACCTCTATCACCATTGCTCACTTACCGATCTCTGCTTCTTACCGATGCTTCTTGGCTTACATTATGGTGTTCTCTAATTTTAGTTGAAAAGCAACTGTGTCTTCTCTGGGTAATAGAGAAACCCATCTTCACTGCATTCCTTGCTTTCAATTCCAATATACTGTTTTGTTTAATTGTTCCTTAATTAACTTGATCCAGAGGGACTCAAGTCTGGCTTTTCTCTGTGCACATTTTCCCAAATCTTGTTTCTTCTTCTCAGATTACTTCTTGCTCATTTATTTGTTGTTTCCTAGAGAAAGGGAGGAGCCAGTAGGTCTACTTTAACTAATGAATTGGTCCATGGTCCACCATTACACCCGTTTCATTGCAGGTAGACGGGTGATGACTATTTCAAGGTATACTGACATGCACTTTCTAAAACTTGCATGTTGTACCCCAGAAGGCATTAAGTATCACAGTGGAGGGCTAAGTGTTGGGTTGGTGTTTTGAATAAGATTTTTAGGGCTAGGAAGTTTAGGGTGTGGCCAGCTCAGAGAAAGCCTGTGAAGGGAATGGTGGTGGAGTCCACACCATAGGAGTAATTTTGTTTAGTAACACAAAGAACCGTGTTATCTGCAATAGTGACTATAACTGCAGTGACTTGTTTTAAACTCTTGTGTGTGATGAAGGGGGCAAAATCTGTCAGACAGCCTATTAGTTGAGCTGATGATGTCAATGTTCCAGTGGCTTCTAACAGGCATCAGTACCTCTTGGAAATGGATTCTCATTGTCTGGGACAATTGGTAAGTTTTTAAATTCTGATTCTTCTACTTGGTTTTACAGAGGCTTAACCTCTTCATTTAAAAGCAGCAACAATAAGAAAAAAAAGCTAGTCTGACATAATTGTGAACCCCCTGGGCTACTGTTAAAGGTAGTCTCTTTGCCAAGGAGACCCAAGTACAGTTCATAATTGAATCTTCACCTGACTGCCCAGTAGGGAGCACTGGCTCCAGGAGGTGAGTTTGGCATCACTGTTGACAGCACATAGACTGGCCAGCTTTTTTTCCCTCAAATTCTATTAAAATTTGGGCCTCTGGAGGCCTGTCAGAGGAGAGGGGAAGCTGTAATAAGATTTTGGCAAATGTCTGGGTAAAGGAACCTCATAGTGTAATAGTAGATAGGATAGTTCATTTTGATGACTTGGCCTTGGACTTCCTAGTTCTCCTGCTGATTAATAGCAGCCTTTTGGAGAAGTGGCTGGGTTCTCTGTTGTCTGAACAGTCCTTGGCCATAGGTATGTGATAATTCTCAAAGCTTGCTTTAAGCAAGTATTGCCCAACTAGGGCTCTCTGAAGACATTCTAAGCTTTTGCAGCCAACCAGTAGGGACTCTGTTATCAACTTGGGTTCAGCAGTCTCCTGGACCTTGCTCACCCCCATTTCTGTGATGGAAATGTAGCATCTTCTAAAACTTATCTTCACTCCCTCTCTTCTCTGTATACACACAGCTTCGGAGGCTTGTTTCCAAAGATTGAAAAGTTTAGGAATTAAAAATAGTTTTGAGGGGTGGGCAATGGCCACAAAATGAAAGCTACAGAGAAACACTGCTTTAAAGGGTATGTAGAATATTAAAAAGTTTATAGAGATGTAGTGGTATGAGCGCTTCTGAGTTTAAATAATTACACGGTCCGATCTGAAGGCTTGTGGGCTGCAGACTTGGAGTAAAATCTATCTGGAGAAGCTCCGATACTTTCTTTAGAAGTTATTGGCAGTGTCCCTTTGGATAGCTTAACTGAGTTTGTGAACTTCTTCCCAGCAAGTTCTAAACCAGAAACATTTGGCCTACCTGCTGGACCAAACCAGTACAAGCTGGGCTGAGACATGGACATCACTATGAAATACATTTGTTGATGTTTTTGCTTGCTTTTGTTTTGGATCCATATACAGCTCCTTGTGTGACTTAGACCTGTTGAAGGAGTGTGGGTGGCCGGGGGTCGGGGAGAGCTTTCTCTTCATTTCTTTCTTCATAGAGCCAGCACTTAGATCTTTATATTTCTGAAATGCAGTTGCAAGTCTCTCTTAAGAAGTTAATTTCTGAAATGCAGTTGAATGTATCTCTCTCTTAGGAAGTTCTTCCTCAATTATCAGCAGATCTTTTTTTGGCTGACAGCATTCTCTTAGGAGAACTCAGGATAGGAGGTCTCACTTTTCTGTTAGTTATCTGTTGGAGCTGGTGGGGGGCGGGGGGGAAGAAGAAGGTAAAAACAGGGGGGCATTACTAACTCAAGGGCATTGTCAGCCTAAATAGGAAAAGGATTAGAGCGTGCCTTTGAGAAGATGCTCCCAGGTGGTACTGGTGGATTTGTTCCAGTTGACAGGATTCCGGAATGGAAAAGTGATTTTTCTGCTGCTGAAGAGAGAGCCCAGGAGCAGGCTCAGAGTCAGCGCTCACAGCCTGTGGGGAAGCGCTCTTAGCAGACTCTCTAAGGCTGCCACTGGCGCAGGGTATTACTGTGCTTCATGTCAGTGTGGGCTTTGAACTGGCGTGTTCTAGATTGATGAGCTCTGCTCAGGAGCAAGTGAGTATGAAAGGGCTAAGTGCCCCGTTTAGATGTTTCTCATTTGCCCCCGCTGTGAGTTAATTCCAAGCAGTGTTGAGATGTCCAGGCTGTTTATGTCGCAGGAAGAACATGCTTACAGACCCAAATGTTTGAAACCGTTTGGACATCAGAATTATATGCCGTCCCCTGCCAGAAGCCCTAGCACATCACAGTGCAGAGGTTCAGCTTGGGTGACTATTGTTTTTGATGCTGAGGGCTCAGAGGTGCCCTAGGCCAAGCTTGTCTAACCTGCGGCCCGGGACCAGCTTTGAATATAGCCCAACAAAAATTCATACACTTTCTTAAAACGTTACGAAAATTATGTACGTACATTTCTTTTTTAGCTCATCATCTATCATTAGTGTGTTTTATGTGTGGCCCAAGACAATTCTTCCAATGTGGCCCAGGGAAGCAAAGGTTGGACACCCCTGCCCTAGGCTGTCAGGTGGCCTCTTTCATCTCACCTGGGGTGAAAGTGGCTCAGGAACCAGCCGGCACTGGGCTGCACATTTGCAAATGTCCTCTTTGGGTATTTGTTACCTCTCCTATGGGACTTGGTGGAGTCACAAGACATCCTCTCGGAGAAGGTGAAGAGTGAATAAGAGAAGGCAGAAGCGTGTGATTGCAAGTGGATAGTTCTGCTCTTGGTCATTCTCTAATTGGAAGTTTCAGATTAGCCTCAAAACAGACCACATTTCCCAGCCTTCACAAAAGTAATTGGTAAGCCAACCCTCCTTTCCCAAGGGAAATGAAGTCACCGCTGGTTTCAGAAGCCGATGCTAGCCCAGGGACTGACTCACAAGGAAATGTGCCAAAGCGGGGAGAGCATGCGTTGTTACATAATGATATTCTTTAGGGGGATAAAGTATAATTTGGATTCTTTTGTTTCTCCTGTTCTCCAAGACAGAATTCTGAGGCCCAGTATTCTTTCTACCATTTCCTGGGGCTGCTTCTGTTAGAGTGAAGAGTTCTCACCATCCCCTGCTGCCCTGTGTCCCCACTCACTTCTCCAGAGTCCCTTCTAGTATGACCGAGTGACTCAGGCGGAATGCAGACTAGCTAACGACACAGTCACATTTTGAGGAGAGGAATTCAGAGTGGAGACAGATAAGAGGTATTCATATAGCATATACCCTCATTATCTTAACTCAAAAAAGAACTTGCCTCTGTCAATATACAGTAAACTCTCAATTAACTGGCACCCACTGGGATAGGTAGATGCCAGATAAATGTATGAGGTCCAACCATTAATTTTGTGACCTCATCCTAGAAAAAATGCTACACACCTCATCGCTGAATACCACTGTGTTCACCTTCAAAGTACTCCCCTTGGGAAGCTATGTGATGTCAGTGCCTAGTCCACCCTTCAGAGCAATTTTGGAACTCTTTTTCTGGAATGGCCATCAGAGCTGTCACTGTCCCCAAAACCTGACAGTTAAGTTTATGAACTTGCTACCATATGCTAACGTTGGCAGCACTGTACAAAACTGTACAAGCATGGTGGCAAGTTTGCGAACTTAACTGTCAGATTTTTGGGGACGACAATGACAGCTCTGATGGCCATTCCAGAAAAGAGTTCCAAAATTGCTTTGAACGGTGGACTAGGCACTGGTGGTGGTGCCAAAGCCCACCTTCCCAAGGGGAGTACTTCCAAGGTGACCATAGTGATACTCAGCAATGAGGTATGTAGCACTTTTTCTAGGATGAGTTTGAGAAATTAATTGTCCGATCTTGTAAGTAGACTCTCTGTTAACTGGAACTCAAGCAACCGGCAAAATCTACTATCTGTTAATTGAGGAAGCATGGAAATGTAGTGCCTGGTGTGTGGCGATGAGGTGTGTGCTTTGCAGTATTTGTCCAGGAGCACGACTGCACTGTGCTGGCCCGCACACAGGGCTTGTCCTGGGTGAAGTGACCAGTGGGGTTGAGCATTGTATCTGGGACTGGATCAGCTGAAGTGACCTGGCGAGCAGATCCTAGCCGAGTGTTAGGGTATGCAAATCTGCAGGTTTTTTTCCTTTGGTTCTTAAATATTCCATTTAGGCTCTCCTATTCTACAGATTCCAGGATTCATGCATTCATCCATTCAACAAATACATATTAAGCAGCTATTATGTGCCAGGTAGGAAGGTACATCAGTGGGTAAAGCAGAGAGAAGCCCATGCGTTTTGAAAACCTACATCTTAGTGGGAGACAATAAGTGACTAATAGATTATTAGACAAAGAGAAGTGCTAAGGAGAAAAATAGACTAGAGGATAGAAAGAATGTGAGGGGGTACATTTTACATAGGGAGGTTCGGGAAGGTCTCAATGTGAAGGGGATATTTGAGTAAAACCGTGAAGGAGGTGAGAGTGAGCCCTGCTCAGTCTGGGGTGAGGGGCAGAGAGTAAGAACTCAAGCAGAGAGAACCCCAAGTGCAAAGGCTCTGAGAAGGGGCTGCACCTTGCATGTTCAGGACCAGTAGGGAGGCCTTGTGGCTAAAGCCATGAGGGAGAGTAAGAGGGGATAGGTCAGCAAGGTCATGGGAGACAAGTCACATAGGGCCCTATGTGCTTCTGTGGGGACTTTGGCCATTACTTTGAATGGAAGGTGGGATGCTACTGGGGGGCTCTAAGCAGAGAAATAATGTGATTTAAGTTTGATGGGTCTCACTGGATGCTTGTTGAGAATAGACTGATAGGGACAAGGTCAGAAGCCCAGCTAGGAAGGAGGCTTTCAGTTATCTAGGCAAGAGATGAGGACGGTGACAAGAGATGGCAGAGAAAGCAGTCAGATTGTGAATATATTTTGAAGGCCGAGCACAGAAGTGTTTGCTCATTCAAATGCAGAGTGTGGAAAGAAAACAAAAAAGAAGGGTTGAGGAAGACTTGCAGGGCTTTAGGGCTGAGAAGCTGGAGGGATGGAGTTCCATTCACTGCAGTGGGGAAATCTGAAGGAGGCACAGGAGGAGGGAGATATCAGCAGCCCTCTTGGGGGCCAGTTAGATTTGAGATGTTTATTAATACATCCAAGTGGAGACTTCAGTAGGCAGTCAGATATGTAAATCTGAAGATGGCGATTTGGGAGTCATACAGAACCTACAAGTTACTGGTTTTTAAAGCTGTGAGACTAGATGAAGTCACCCAGGAAATAGGTGTAGACAAAAGAAAAACAAGTCCCAAGATTGAGCCCTGGGGCGGCCCAACCATTTAGGACTTGTGAGGAGGGGAGGAGTCTTAGAAGAGGTAGCCGGAGAGGTAGGAGGCAAATATGTCCTTCAGCCAAGTGAAGAAAGGGAGGGTTAACTGTCAGAAGATGAGGTCTAAGAATTAACCCTTAGACTTAGCAAGGTGGCAGTCCCTGGTGGCAGGAGCAGTTTCTGTGGCATGAATGGGGAGGGGGCAGCTTGGCAGGAAAGAAATTAGGGACAGCAAATATAGATGAGTCTTGCAAGGATCTTAGCTTGTGAAGGGAATTTTCATTTCTTGATAAAACTGTGGTCACACCTAAGGGTCAGGGGCTGAGGCTGTGGTCAAAGCTGGGAGTCCAGAAGACTGGATGGCTCAGCCAGGTGTCTGGGTGGAGCCAAGGTCTTCTTTCTTTACCTTCCTCCTCTGGCCTGTGGCATGAGCAAGCCATGGCCCAGAATTGTTCTTATTTAATGAAAGTCACAGAAATTCCTGTTTGCTGTTATTGAGCTCTTTTATACTGTTGTTATGATTGCTGGAGATTCACTTCTCAGAAATGCTTGGTGCAGTTTGGAGTCATTCACAAGCCAGTTCTTTCAGCCCATTTGTCAGTTCCCTTTGAGGTCCAACTTTGTTCTCTAAAACCAGCCTGGCTTGCTTTTCCCCTTACCAGCTCTGAATTCTTCCAGGCTAGGCAACTGGGAAAGACTAGGCTCAGAAACTATTTTGTTGGCTTTAGGCCCAGCTGAGCTGACCAAAATAGACAGCAGAAGGACTGTTTGTGCAGAGTGAAATTCCTCTAGGGGAAATACCATAGCAAGAGGCCAAGAAAGCTATAGCTGGGATGGTAGGAACCCTTGAGGCAAAAGAAATGAAGTAACCACAAGGCCCTGGCTATGGAATTTGAGCCAAGTTGTTTCCCAGAGGGAAAAGGGCTTCTTGAAGCCATGCTATTTCTTTGGGCCCCTTTGCTCTCTCTCATTTCCCTGTGTCTCAAGAGTAGTGTTCTCAAGTGAAAGAGAGTCTGATGGCCAGGTTTCTGGGTCCCTTCCTGTTATGCAGTGCTCCCAGAGTCAGCCCATGGAAAGACCCTGGGACACAGACACACTCTGTCCTGTGCCGGGGGAGTGCTGTGAAGGGTGCTGTGGGACCTTCACACGAGCACATAGCAGGGGCGCTGGTACGGGTGGGAGGGAAGCGGTCAGGAAAGTTATTCCCTGAGTAAGTGAATTATAAATGAGTTCTGAAGAAGGACTGGAGATAGACAAATGGAAGAGGGCATGCTTAGGCTCTAAGTGAGAGAGGGCCTATTGTTCCAGAAATGGAAGAAACTGAAGTGTCTTCTGGGAGAGTTGAAGGGGTAGAGATAAAATGAAGTAGGAGAGGTGGGGAGTGGAGGGAGGAGACAGATTGTTTTGGCTCCTGTAAGCTTATCCTAAGGTCTAGTGGAAGCTCTCTCTAAGGGTTTAATCAGGGGAGTGGCTGGATGGGATTTGCATTATACGGAGATGCTGACCAGATTGTGAAGGCTGGATAAGAGGGGCCAGAGCTGGGAAGCCATTTCTGAGGGCTTTGGGCAGTATTTCAGGCTGAGCTCAAGGTGGTTGATGCTGGCATAATGGCGATGGGGATCAGGAGCAGTGAGGAAACTGGAGAGAGTTTTATATATAGAGGTTGAATCCTGAGGACTGATTGGTGATGAGGATGATGCTCACATTTCATTGTGATTGGAAACCAAAGAAGAGAGGGTGCTTTAACCAATGTCATTAACTCAACGGGTAGGCACCGAAGGGTTGCAGTGCTCTCTACCAAGCTTAGTGTAGTGGTTCAGCAGTGAAAATGGACCTGGCCATCCTGGGGTCGGGGTGGGTGGGCAGGCCCTCCCATTAGCAAAAGAGAGAGAGAGAGAGAGAGAGACAGACAGACAGACAGACAGACATTAAGCCCATGATTATTTAATGGGTGGGGAGTGTTACCAGAGGAACTAATCTCCTCTCAGCAGTCCTCTAAGGCCTCGCCAAGGAAATGCCATGTCTATTACAAAGTGGGCTCTCAGATTTTGCTGAGAAAAAAACCAGGCTGAGACCTGAGGGTGAGTAGCTAGTAAAGAGAGAAGAAGTCTAAGCAAGGAAAGGGCAACAGCAGAGATGAAGGCTCTTCAAGGATCCGGAAGAAGGCCCGGGTAGCTGGGGATGAGAAAGCTGGGGAGAGAATGGGCAAAGGTGACACCTCCGTGTTGGAAGTTCTGTGGACAGCCCAAGTGAAAGGTCTATGGATGGCTAGATGTACTGGTCTGCACTCAGAGGACAGACCTGGGAGTTGTCAGCTTGTGGAAGACACCTGAAGCCATGTGAGTGGGCACCATCACCCATGGAACAGGTATTGGCCAAGAAGGACTGATGCTGAGAAACATCAGTATTTAAGAGTTGGCAAATGGAAAAGGAGCCCACAGGGGAAGAGGTGGCCAGAGAGGTAGGAGAAAATCTACGGGGATTTCAGGGAGGTGGGAATGGTCAAAGGTCAGGAACTGAAGAGGGTCTCTTGGGGTTAGCAATGAGGAGGTCTCCTTGGTGACCTGGGTAAGAGCAATGTCAGCAGAAAGGTGGGGTGAAAGTCCCACTGCCACTGTTAGCGAAATGAGCAAGTGAGAAAGGAGGGGGACAAGGAGGTTTGGCCAAAGAGAGGAAAAGAAGGCTGTGGCTGGAGGGAGCGGAGGTGGAGATGAACGATATGTACATCAAGAACTGAGGATGCTTTTCTGTTGGTCTTGGAATTAAATTGACTTCTATCCTGGGGGGAAAAAAGTCAGGCGTGGTCCCATCAGGTCCTGGATGCCTTGTTTGATGTCCTTGGAAGTTTTGCTTGTCTAGTAAATCGCTATAAAACTTCACCAGCCAAGGGACGCTGAGAAAGCTTTAGCCAACCTGAATTAATGAAAAGCCTGAAGGATAGAACTCTGAAATAAATGCAGCCTTTTCTTTCAAGACTAGGCAATAATCCCACTTACCAGTGTTGCTAAATGTAAATTTCAGTGATGGGATATACACGTAAACGGCTGTTAAAAGCAAATGGTACAATTAAAATGGTGGAAGTGGTATAAAACAACTCCATAACTGCCTAAGTGTCCTTTTGCAGTTGTCATACACTATTTAGCCTTGCTTTGAATAGTATGAAGGAAAAGTTGAGCACAGTTTATGTCCCAATTGCACATTGTAAGTATAAGGTTCCAAATTAATGAGGTTCTAAAGTACTTTGATCATAGTCTTGCAGTTACGGATCTACGCTACTTCTTAACCACTTCTCATTTCCAAACACCAACTGGAAATGCTCTCTCTTTTCCCTTTCGTAGTTAATCTCAGGATATAATTCAGTTTTGCAGGCAGGGGCCACAAAACTGAATACTAGGAGAGATACTTAACAAGCACTAGTTTACGATCTAGAGTATTTCAAGAGCCAGCTGGGAAGGAAAGTGAAACCAACCTGAAATGGTGCAACATTGTCAAGCGCCAGCAGTCTGCCGCTTGCTTCGATAGATTCTGATGCAGTTTCCTAACTGAAGTCTCACTCAGAGCCCATCCAGCCTGGTCTCCAAACAATTTGGGTCTAGGCTAATAATGACTGCAGAGTGAGAGAGGGAGATGAGAAAGAAACACTAGGCCAGTTTCCATTTTGTTTGTACTCTGTCCTGTTCTGGTGTCCTTCTGTCTCATAATAGAGGATGTCTCAGGGAGAGTCAGTCACCAATTTTAGCCAAGTGAACCTGAGCCCAGGGAGCCTCCCAGGAGAGCCCCTGCCTTCCCTTCCCAGCCCTGACAGCAGTTAACTCACCTTGTGTTTTTATCAGCAACATGGTCTGGGAATTATAAAAATCTCAAAGGTAATTTAGTCCAACTTCCCACCCCATCAGACATATGCTGCCCCTGGCTAAACCATTCCAGAGAAGGAAGAACATCACTCAAAGGGCAACCAGTTCCATCTTTTGAAAGTTTTCCTTTCTATTATTAATCTGAAATATGCCTTCTTGAAATTTCCACCCTGAAGTCTTCCACCCTCTGAACCCACCGATGGAATAAGTGCCCTGGTAGATATCACAGCTCTGGCATCCTGGTCACAACCATTGCTGCTTGCCTCTGCATCAGCTCTCACTGCAAATCCCGCTTTCAAAGTGTCCCTCAGAATGAAACCTGACACTCCAGATGTGGCCCAAGTGGGTGTAACATGCTATAGGACTGTTATTTTTCTTTTTCTGTGACTGAACTTTTGGAAATGCAGTCCAAGATTGCAGTAGCTTTTTTCGCAGCTGCACTAGATTCTGTTGGCTCCCACATAGCTTCGAGTCAAGACCACTGAGGTTTTTCACATGAGACCCACCATTAAGCTCTGTCTTCCTGTCCAATATACTTGGGGTTTTTGTTTTTAACCTAAGTGCAGGATTTACTCAACTTCAGAGTTAAAACCATCATTGTTACCCACTGTGTGCTCAGTGCTTTTTACATTACTGACGCCTCCGGGCATCCCATGAGGACAACATTACCTCTGTTTGACAGATGGTTCAGTGGGACTGAGAGAGGAATGCCCCAGCCTCCCCACTGATGGCCGGCACAGTCCGAATTCTCATTTAGGTCTGGAGCCTCATGTACATACTAGTTTTTAAAGATCTCTTTGAACCCTAATACTGACACCTGTCATGTTTACAGTCCTTTTCAGTCTTGTGACATCTGCAAGGTGGTCTTGAGTTCTAGGTTTTTGCATGGTTTTCCAAACTTGGGAGGTGGATAGGTTACTTTAAAGCCGTGTTTACCAGCCTCTAGGGCACAAAACCAGTATTTAAAATGGTGAGTCACAACCAATATTTAAAAATATGAAATAGACTAGAAAAATATCAAAGTCCGTCACATGTAGTAAGGACAGGTTTTGTTTTTATAATGTGCTGCCACAGTGAGCACAGGCTTTGTTTTCGGAGACCGTTATGGCATGAGCACATGACAGGGAAGTGTCTGGGTGTAGGTGTGTGTGTGTGTGTATGGATGGGTGCGTGTGCACACTGGGTCTTGATGTAAATTGTTTTTATAAATATGGTTCATGGTCTAAATAGTTGGAACATCTCTGCTCTAAAGAAAAATGCTTTTTGAGTCTACTTGGATTGTTTTCATTATAGTGCTACAGCTTAATTACACACACAAATCTGTGTATCATCTCATTGATCTAAACCCTGTAAAATTAATAACTACAGAAAAGCCAGTAAAATTCAGATTGACCACATCATTCTGGGAGGGCGACTTTGACTGAACCTGCATCACTGCTGTCAGCTTAAGCAGGGCACAGACTCACACCCAGGGCTGCTTGAGTCCCTCACGCCTACTCCTCAGCGTCTAGTGCCAAGCGACAGTCCTCCCACGCTTCTGGAGAGCCGTCATCCCTCACTTTGCACAAATGTCTCATGAGTTGAATGTGCAGAATTAAGTTGTCCTAATTAGCCCACGCAGTTAGTGGTGCCACTTGGCACCAGTTCGGTTGTAAACACACACAGGCTCTGAAGTGTGCAAATCTTGGTTAGGCAACAGTCACCCAGTGATCTATAGTATTTGTTCATTTTAAAAAGATGATCTTCAGAGTGAAAACACAAGAATAAAACATTCTGGTAGAGAAAGCACAAGCCTCTGAGGAAGAGCCTGCAGACCCTGGTCCTGGGACCCATGCCTCGTTTGAGACACCTCAGTTGACCTAGCAGCAGCAAACTGCTCCAAATGGTGTAGATCTCAGCATTTAGGTGGAGGCATGTTCAGCTTAGCCCCCAGATGAGACGATCATCTTGCCTGCAGTTTTTTCCCTTCTTTTCATAAGACTGTTATGAAATTGTCAGAAGCCTTGTTGAAAGCTTATATCCATCCAAAAGCCCATAAAACAGATTTGTTAGGCATGACATGTTTGTTTGTTTGCAACCCTGTGCCTATTCCTTGTCACTGCTTTCTTACCTGAGTAACTGTAGTACTGTCCAATCATTTGTTCTAGGATTTTGCCAAGGATCAGTGTCTAATGTTTCAGGGTCTGCGCATACTCTGGATTTTGCCCAGAGCTTCCTTCTAGCTCTCACGTAACTTACAAGTGTGCTGCAAACTCTCCTACTCTGTGTGGCCTTCAGGCCCAGAGACCACTTAAGGCACTGCTGTCCATCACCTGTCCTGGATTCAGTTCCCCCTTCATCTTTTCTTTACCTTTTCCCATTTAAGAATCTTTGTCCCAAAGAGAGAAGCCAGAGGCCAGCCAAAATCAAATGGTTCTACTTTCTCCCCAGCCACTGTCCTCTTCTTGACAGATACCCAACAGGGGGCTCAGTGCCTGAGCCATTCTGCCTTTTCAAGTTTCTGAAGTCTCAAAACTCTTCTTGTTTCTGTATGTCCTGAAATCTACTTTCCAAAGTTTTAGGATACAAGTCTGAATCTGCCCAGTGTCCTTTGCCTCATTGATTTATGAACTATAAGATGGCTTAAATTCTTTCTCCCCAAATTCTCATGATTTCCATTTTACCTCTCTTCCTCAACATTCTTTATTTTCCTTTATTTTTTTTAAAAAAGTACCATAGAGTATATAATCATTGTGGGGAAATGGCAAAATACAGAAAAACAAGGAGAAAAATTCTTTTAAGTCAAGCAAAATTCAGCCACCAAGAAATAATGGCTTTTAACATTTTAGCATTTTTTAAGCCTTTTTCCTGCCATATCCATGTATAGAAATATATATACATTTAAACGAAAGTAGAAATTACTCTGTTTTCATTCTTCTCATTAAATTCAGTGATTAGCTTCCTAGTCCTGGAGATACCTATGGGGTTAACTAGATGATCTCTATTAATGGTATGGGGCCATACCTGTTGTCCTACATAAAAGTGTAAATTCATGTAAAGAAGTTCCCCATATGCTATAAATCAGAAGGCTAAGCATAAAGCATCCAAGACTTTCACGTGGAGTGCATGTGCCTTTGTCAGGGATCCTGGCTGAGCAAAGCTTCTCTCCCAGGCTGGCTTGGTACCTGGCTATAGCAGCAAACAGGAAGCTTGGGTCAGAGCTGGAGGGTTAGCTGGCGAGGGTGGGCGGGCACCATCAAGGGGTCCTGATCGAGCTAGAGAGAGTTAGCAGTGACTCTCCATTAGGTGGCACAACTTATTAGTTATGGCTGGAGGGGATAGTCTAGGAGAGGCAGGACCAGCTGTCCTCACAGCCTCAGGAGACTGAGTCTGAGGAGAGGAGAAGGTCATCGACTGAATATGATGTAGGGTTGCTAAGCTTGAGTGGGTAAGCGTGGGAAAAGGTCGTTAACATCTCTTGGACAAGCAGCAGCAAATAGGGGCCAAAGGAAAATGGGAGATAAGGCGGTTGGGTTCTTTATAGGTGCCTTGTGCATTACTCTTCTCTGCCAACAGATCCACAGACCAGCATGGCTGCCACTGCCGCTGTCAGTCCCAGTGACTACCTGCAGCCCGCTGCCTCCACCACCCAGGCAAGTGGGCATTGGGCTCTGAGGGTGGGGGGGCTGTGTCAGCCTGCAAGGATTCACTGAGGCTGCAATCAAACCATCACTAACAACTCACTACACTGGCTCACTACATATACCCTAGGGTCTGAGGCCACGGAAGGTTCAGTTAAACCTGAGGTGCCAATGTCGGGTCAGGCGGAAAAGCAGGAGTAAACTCAAGGTCCCTTCCATCAGGCCCCAGTGACCATATAAGGAAAGCAGAGACTGTGTCCCCATACCCCAGAAGCTCTTTCCATGTAGCCTCGAAAGAGCAGCCCTCCTCAATTGATGAAGTCATGTCCTGTGCACTAGAAAACTTTAGCAGAGGGTTTATTCCTCCTGTTATTCCTGCCTTTCTCATTCCTTCCTTAATGCTTGCTCAGTTAAGGAATTCGGGGTCTCTTAATCCAGTGGTCCCCAACCCCCAAGCCACAAACTGGTACTGGTCCGTGGTCTGTTAGGATCTGGGCCACACAGCAGGAGGTGAGGGGCAGGCCAGCAAACGAAGCTTCATCTGTACTTACAGCAGCCCCCCATCACTTGCATTACTGCCTGAGCCCCACCTCCTGTCAGATTAGCAGCAGCATTAGATTAGTCATATAATTACTTCATTATATATTACAATGTAATAATAATATAAAGTGCACAATAAATGCAATGCCCTTGAAGCATCCTGAAACCATCCCCCCACTATCTGTGGAAAAATTGTCTTCCACAAAACTGGTTCCTGGTGCCAAAAAGGTTGGGGATTGCTGCCTTAATCCCTTTGGCCAACAGAATTCCATCTACAAGCTGAGGGTGGTTCCTTTCCCGTTAGAAACAAGGCCAGTGGGGAGTAAGTGAGCTCACTCTGTCATGGAGTACTTCTGGGGAGCTCCTTCCTGGGAAAGACATTTCCCTCCCTTTCTCCCTTTCTTACTCATTGGAGAACGCAGCAGGGAAGGGGAGACAGAACCACTGCAGGGGGAGGATGCTGGCACCCTGCCTGTCAAGAGGAGAGGATCAAAATGGGCAGAGGGCGGCTGGGCAACAGCACCTCATGTCTCACTCCTTTTCTCTGCCTGGTGTTTTGCAGGACTCCCAGCCATCCCCCTTAGCCCTGCTTGCTGCAACATGCAGTAAAATTGGCCCTCCAGCTGTTGAAGCTGCCGTGACGCCTCCTGCTCCCCCCCAGCCCACACCACGGAAACTCGTCCCCATTAAGCCTGCCCCTCTCCCTCTCAGTCCCGGCAAGAATAGCTTTGGAATCTTGTCCTCCAAAGGAAACATACTTCAGATTCAGGGATCACAACTGAGCGCATCCTATCCTGGGGGACAGCTGGTGTTCGCTATCCAGAATCCCACCGTGATCAACAAAGGAACCCGATCAAATGCCAACATCCAGTACCAGGCGGTCCCTCAGATTCAGGCAAGCAGTTCTCAGACTATCCAAGTACAGCCCAGTCTCACCAACCAGATCCAGATCATCCCTGGCACCAACCAAGCCATCATCACCCCCTCACCATCCAGTCACAAGCCTGTCCCCATCAAGCCAGCTCCTGTCCAGAAGGCTAGTACGACCACCACCCCAGTGCAAAGTGGGGCCAATGTGGTGAAGCTGACAGGTGGGGGTGGCAACGTGACACTTACTCTTCCTGTCAACAACCTCGTGAACACCAGTGACACCGGGGCCCCCACTCAGCTCCTCACTGAGAGCCCTCTGACCCCTCTGTCTAAGACGAACAAGAAAGCCAGGAAGAAGAGTCTTCCTGCCTCTCAGCCCTCTGTGGCTGTGGCTGAGCAGGTGGAGACGGTGCTGATTGAGACCACAGCGGACAACATCATCCAGGCAGGCAACAACCTGCTCATCGTTCAGAGCCCCGGTGGGGGCCAGCCGGCTGTGGTCCAGCAGGTCCAGGTGGTGCCCCCCAAGGCCGAGCAGCAGCAGGTGGTGCAGATCCCCCAGCAGGCTCTAAGGGTGGTGCAAGCGGCCTCTGCCACCCTCCCCACCGTCCCCCAGAAGCCCTCCCAGAACTTTCAGATCCAGGCGGCTGAGCCAACGTCTACTCAGGTACCACACACACACCCCGCCCCTGCCTCCTTCCCTCCATAGCACTACCTGGCTAGCACTCCATCCCTCAGCTTGCTTCCAAAGATGATGCAGATGCTTTTCCCGATTTGATCCGAGTGTGGGGAGTCAGCATCGTTTGGGGTGGGCAGTAAGTGGCTACTTCTGCCTGACAGATGGGCTTTCTTCAGTTCCTAGGGCCAAGTACTGCTTATCTGTTGAAATCAGATGAAGCATAGCTATATATTTATATTTAGGCCCATTTTTTCTTTGTGGGAGTCTTGTGAGGGGTGGGTAGGGGGCAAATCTCTACTTTTTAATAATAAAGTTATTTTTTATTATAGAATTACACACTCAGAACAGTGGCAAGAATGAAAAAATTCCAATCAGAACCACAGAATTTGATATAAAGATAATTAATGAGAAGAATGCTGATCATTGTTAATGACAAGAAAAAAATACGAAGCAGCAGCCTACCTTGATAGTGGAAACACTTAGGCTAGATTCCTCTGGGATGTTAACTTCAACAGGAATGTTCTTTGTTTTGGCATTTATTGAGATGTTCTCCTTGGTTCTGTGAAGCAGGTTTTATTCTTTGTAGATTATGCCCATGTTGCCGATGGAGAACCTGGAACTCAGAGAAGTTATAAAGTATCCACATCTCATAGTGCATAGATGACAAGAGCTAGGATTCGACTTAAATTTCATACCCAACACTTTTCCATTTTCCACCTTGACTCATGTTTTACATGTGGCAGGTGCTACAATTTAAATTGAGGATAAGGATTTCTCTTTTTATATAAAAACACCAGCTCTTTCTCTTAAGGAGTTTATAACCTAGTTGTCTATAGAAAACCGAGGCATCACAGTGAGTGACAGTAGGAAATTGGGCAATCCACTAGCTGGAGAAGTGCCCTTGAGTTTGAGCTGTGGACATGGGAGTTAGGAGGACCTGCCCTTGAATGCCTCCTTCCTTCTAGCATATATTGCCAAGTGATTTTCTCCTGATTGTTTAATTTACTTATTATAATATCTATGAGGTTCCATTATCAGACCTATGTTAAAGGGCAAAGAACTGGGTGAAGATACCTGCACAGGTGCACACTCCTCAGCAGTGCTACCTCTCCCTTCCTTGAGGTTCTGTATCTTGAAATTGATGGGAGGCAGGGCTTAAATCCAGGTCTTCCTAAGGAAATAATCATACATATTGCAGAAACAGTATTTCTCAATGACAACATATTTTTTGATTATCCAGATGTGCTATTACACAACCAGTACCTTGTTAACTGTACACAAGGGCTGTCCGGAAAAAACCCAACCATAAATGCCTCTCTTTTTCACATTATATGGCTGGATAGTTTCCAGACAGCCCTCATATCTAGGCTGTTTCTAACCTTAGAACTAAATAAATTCCTAAAGTGGGTCAAAGGATATGCACACTTTAAAACAATGTATTGTATCCTGTATCAGAGATTCAGTCCACAGTGCTCAGGTCAAATCTAGCCCACCCATCTGTTTTTGTAAACAAAGTTCAGTTGGACCACAGGCATGCCCATTTGTGCTGCATGTGCACCACAGAGCAGAGACCTCATGGCCTGACAAGCTGCAAAATACTTACTGTCTGCTCTTTACAGAAAGCTTGCTGATCCCCACTCTAGACTGTGAACAAAAAATGTTCTAGTAACAGAAACTTCAAATACTCAGAAAATAGCAATGATATGCAAAAGGGACACATATCAGAAAACTGGAAATGAAATTTGTGTGTTTATTAGAAGACATGAGATTTGTGTGCTTGTCTTTTTTGTTTGTTTTGTGTGTGTGTGTGCGCACACACGTGCTCTTGTTTTTTAACTGAGAAACACAGTTCTAAATAATCCAGAAATCAAAAATAGCACATCACTATCACAGCAGGATTTTTTTTTTAACCTTTTGTTTTGTTTTGTTTTTTGTTTTTGTTTTTTTTTGTAGTATGTGGGTAGCTCCCTGGCTGGGAATTGAACCCAGGCCGCAGCGTTGACAGCGCCAGCGCCGACTATACCACCAGGGAACTCCTGAGGATTTTTTTTAACAAAGAATTTTTTCCCTGAGTCATTTGAGCATAAGTTGCCACCATGATCCCATCACTTCCAAATGCTTTATAGAAAGTGTGTAATTCATATACACGAGGACAGTCTACATAATAATACAGACATTAAACCTAGGAAATTAGCAGTGAAACATACTAATGTCTAATTCTGAGACTCCATGCAGGTCTCACCACTTGCCCCAGTAATTCCTTTGTGACAGAAGGTTCTCATTCAGTATCACACATTGTCACATCTCCTTAGTACCTTTTGATATGGAATAGTACCTCAGTCTTAACTTTTTTGAAAGCTACAGGCCATTTATTTTGTGGAATGATCCTCAGTTTATGTTTGTGTGATTCCACATGACTGTATACAGGATGGGCATTTCTTTGCAGGGATACACTTTGAGACTGTGTAAATACCCCATTCCTCGCAGACTTTGCCCACTTGTTCTGGTACCTTTTACTACAATAGAGATTTTTTAAATTAACTTTTTATTTTAGAATAAGTTAAATTTACAGAAAGGTTGCAAAGGTAGTACAGTGCACCTCTCACTGGCTTCCCCCATGGTTAAAATACCTTATGTCACCAGGTACCTGTCAAAACTAAGAAACTGACATTGGTATTTTACGGTTAACCAAAGTCCAGACTTGATTTGGATGTTACCAGTTTTTCCATTAATGTCCTCTTTCTGTTCCAGGTTTCAGTCTGGATGCCACATTATACAATTACATGTAGTGGGCATGTCTCCCCAGGTCCCTCTGGTCTGATAGTTTATCAGTCTTTGTTTTTGCTGGTTGCTTGAGTTTTGGTTAACAGAGAATCTACTGTATTTGGAATTCTTCTGTAAGGAAAATTTGTCTTCTCCATTTATTTCTTTATTTAATCATTTATTTATATCAGCGTGGACTCACATATTTATTTTCTAATTTGGGTTATAATTTAGTACATGTTTATTTTGTTGCTCACATATTCTACTTTTGGCCATTTGGAGCTCTTTCAGGTTGGATCCTGTATCTCTAGGAAATATTCTCATCCTCATTTTTTAAATCAGCTTTATTGAGATATTCACTTACTATAAAATTCACCCATTTAAAGTGTACAACTCGGGGGGGGTTTTAGTTTATTCACAGAGTTGTGCAGCCATCACCACTGTCTAATTTCAGAACATTTTCATCCCCCCCAAAAGAAACCCTATACCCTTTAATGGTCACTCCCCATTTCTATTTCTGTGGATTTGCTTATTCTGGCCATTTTGTGTAAATGGAATCATACAATAGGTGATCACTTGGACTGCCTTCTTTTACTTAGTACAACGTTTTCGAGGTTCATCCATGCTGTAGCACTTCGTTCCTATATTTTCCCAGCCCCAGCCCTGAGATCAACCACTTCTCCTAGGAGTCCTGGTTCCTCTTATTGACGAATGTGATAGCAGTTTTTTAATTCTGTCATTCTCTTCTCCATTTGTCCATTTATGCCCATATAGACTTACAGATTTCCTATTTTATTCGTTTATTTTTTCATTGTTTTAAAATTTTTTTGTGAAAATATAAAAAGTTAAAGTTAATTGTAGAAAAGTTAAAAGTTAAAGTACACTTCCACAGGTGGAGCAGGCTGGCCCAGGAGTGGAAAGCAACTCATTTATTTTTTTGATGTTCAAATTGTCCCGTATTTGGCCAGTGGGAGCCCCTTCAGGTTGGCTCCTGGGTCCTTTTCACATGTCACCACCATTCTTTGAGATCTCCCTTCCTTTCTGGTACAGCAGGGTTCTAAGCTCTTTTTGTACTTTCCCTGCCAGTCCTGGAACCAGCTATTCTTCCAAGGAGCCCTGGTTCCTTTATGTGGAACATGGGGCTGGAAACTAAAACCTGGGTGCTGGGTGAGCTCCTTGCTCCTGGAGTGCTGTTGCCCACAGCCCTTCTCAGTGGACACAGCTAAGGAGCATCTATAAACATTCATATATATGTAGTGCCTAGAGAGATGAAGATAGAAGCATGCATACACATATATTCCACTTACATTTCTATCTCTGTTTACCTATCTATGTATCTATCAATACTGAAACGTAACAGTTTCTACTGATACCGCTTAATTTCCACAGGGTTCCTTCTAGTTTTCTCCCTTTCCATATTTGTATCTCTCTGACAATGAGAATCCTCTCTCCTTTTATCCTTACTATGTTTCCTTTCTGAATCCGTCCCCAGTATATGTAAGCTGTCCCCAACAATGTCTCAGCTCTTCTATGTGGACACCTCAGCCTGCTGGGGCTCTGACACCCAAATCAGGCCGCCCCTGCCACTCCCCCTCAAATGCCCACCTCATCCCATCAGGCTCTAACGTGCATATTTTTAAGGCTTTTGATACTTACTCCCAAATTCCCATCCAGTAAGTCTAGACCACTCACTTCACACTCCCAGCCCTAACGTAGAAGTGAATGGCCTGCTGTCTCACCAACAATGAGCATTGTATTTTATTTTTCCATCTTTGCCAATTTGAATTGGAGAGAGACTGCTTCTCGTTCATTGTGCCTCCTAAGACCTGTTTTCATTTGTGTGATGATCATTCATAGTGCATCTTTTGTGAGGTCTCATTGTCCAGTTCTGAAATTTGACAATTCTTTTTCTGTGCTAAATAAATTAAATATTTGGCTCCAAATCAACAGTCACCATTTGCTGGCTTAGCATAGGGATAGCATCAGCCCTTTGTTGGGCATCAGCTCTGTATGGATGTGGTGTTGGGCTAGCTGGGGAAGACTCGGGTGCACAAAGAGGCACTCCCAGTTCTCACCTGGGCAGGGAGATGACACTGCACTGAAAGGTACCCAGAGCCTAGCCTCTTCTGGGGCCCTGACCTTTTTTCTCTGGCCACTCCCAGGTCTACATCCGTACGCCTTCTGGTGAGGTGCAGACGGTCCTTGTCCAGGACAGCCCTCCAGCAACAGCTGTGACCACCTCTACCACCCCTTGTAGCAGCCCTGCATCCCGTGCTCCCCATCCGAGTGGGACCAGCAAAAAACACTCTGCTGCAATTCTCCGGAAAGAGCGTCCCCTGCCAAAGATCGCCCCTGCTGGGAGCATCATCAGCCTGAACGCTGCTCAGCTGGCGGCAGCGGCCCAGGCCATGCAGACCATCAACATCAATGGTGTCCAAGTCCAGGGTGTGCCCGTCACCATCACCAACACCGGCGGTGAGGGAAGGCCCCTGGGCCAGGGCGTGGGTAATATGCCTACACCCCTGCATGTGGGAACTGTGGGCCAGCTCCTGGGCTCCCAGCAGCACCAGTGAGGATTCTGCCCGAGGCTTACCTTGTCTCTTTCAGTTTAAATGCAAGTCCACTTGGTCCTTACAGTAGCCCTGTGAAATAGTTTAAGATGCATGTTGGCCCCATCTGACTGCTGAAGAACTTGAATGTGATGGAAAAAATAAGATGTACTTAGGAAAACTCTCCAACTAACACACAAACACAATTTAGTTTAGTCCAGACCAAAGACAGATGTTCAAGAGAGGCTCCGGGTAAAGAAATTTGAAGGCATCTGCTTCTAGAAGGAGGAAAGCCTTGAGTTAAGGTTGGAAGGAATGGCTGGTGCTGCATTTCTGTTGAGCAGAAATATTTGGTAATTATTTGGTGTGAAAGCAGCCTTGCAAATCATCAAAGGAACGTTGTAGCTACCTAGCAGAAATGATTCCCTGCCTGCCTTAGCTGGGTGAAGAGTTCTTTTCAGGGTGGTGGCCCTCCACTGCTTGGACTGGCTTTATGCAGGTCCTAGAGTACTTGATTTTCTCCAGAGCCCATACAACTGTCCTCTTACTCCAATTAACAAAAATCCCCAGAGACTTTCCTGAGAGCAGCGTTGGTATCTCACAAGGGCCTAAGGCTGGAGGATATTCCAGAGAAAACACTTCAAGACAACCCACGACAAGCCCCTTCCCAGCTGAGATGTGTGGGCAGCGTCTGGAAGGGGACTTGGCCTGAGGTGTGGTGATTCAAGGCCCTGACTCTCAGGTCAACAGCCTGGGTTCAATCTGGGTTCACACTTCGTTCCTGTGTGACCTCGATCTGTTACTGTACCTCGGATTCTTCAGCAGTGAAAGGGGGATGATAGTACCTACTTCATGGGATTATGAAGGTTAAATGAGTCAATACTTTTAAAGTCTCTAAAATGGTATCTGGCATATCGCAGGCTCTCAAAACTGTGAGCTGCTATGATTATCATCCTGGTCATACGCAGGAAGGAAGAGGGGTGTCAGGCTTCCTCTTCTGCCTCTTCAGCCTTCCTCACCCCAAACCTGCCCTCCTCCCCACAGGGCAGCAGCAGCTGACAGTGCAGAACGTTTCTGGGAACAACCTGACCATCAGCGGGCTGAGCCCCACCCAGATCCAGCTGCAGATGGAGCAGGCCCTGTCTGGAGAGGCCCAGCCTGGGGAGAAGCGGCGCCGCATGGCCTGCACATGTCCCAACTGCAAGGATGGGGACAAGAGGTAATTTGAGGGGAGGAGCCAGACCACCAGCCCAACCTGTGCCCTGTTCTCCAAGCCCTTCCCCGGGACACAGGCCAAGAGGGGACAAGGTAGTGGCTCCACATCACCTGCCCCCTGCCCTGTGCTCTCTAACCTGACCCCACGTCCTCTCTCCATCCTGTCCTGCCCCCATCTTCTACCTCCTGCCTTCTTCCATTCTCAGGTCTGGAGAGCAGGGCAAGAAGAAGCACGTGTGCCACATCCCGGACTGTGGCAAGACTTTCCGGAAGACGTCCTTGCTGCGGGCCCATGTACGCCTGCACACCGGCGAGCGGCCCTTTGTCTGCAACTGGTTCTTCTGTGGAAAGAGGTTCACACGGAGTGACGAGCTCCAGCGGCACGCCCGCACCCACACAGGTCTGCTTCCCCTCCCCAGCGGCACACGCCTGCACCCTCGGGGTCTGCTCCCAGCCTTCCATCCCACCCCCACTCCACTGCCCTCAGTGACATCAAGATTCCTGGCCCTGCCAAGGAACTGCCACACTGAGCCAGAGCAGCAGACTGTCTTCTCAGAGGGCTAAGACTACCCAGGAAGTTCTTTCAAGCCATTCTGTCAGCATTGTTTGCCAAAGTGATGTCGTTTGCATTACGCAGCCTCAATGGTCTCTGTCATAGCTGCGTAGTTATTTATTTAACAAGCACCAACGTGCTGTGCCAGGTACTAGACTGCGCACTTTACAGATTGGCTAATTTAACTCTCAGAATGATTCTCTGGGAGGGTGCTTGGATTATGCCAGTTTTACTGAAGCATGGAGAGGTGGCCAGATCACACAGCTGGTGACTGGTGGAGCCAGTTTCAGACGCAGGCCCTCTGGCTCCCAAGTCCACACTCTTAATCACTACCCCACACTGTCTTTCTTACTGTTATTTACTGAATGAGTTTCCTGAAATCACTTTACTATTTTTACTCATTTATATCCATTCACTATTATTTTTTGACATCACAATGTTGATATCACAGTTACTTGTTTCAATGCTCTGGCAAACAAATACACAACTATAAAAGTGGAAAATGTTCATCCATCTACCACCTAAAAATGTGTTGGGTACCTCCAGGGGTCCACTCACAGCCGGGACTTTGAGAATGTCTACTCTGGTGAATGCCCCCAGGGAGCTAACTCCTGTCCTGGGGCTAGGGCTGTGACCCAAAGCTCCAGCTCCTCACCAGTGCTGCAGTGTGGGTCCTGCCCACCCCTTGGAGGTGAGGTTGCAGAGTAAATACTCAGAACAGCAGCTGACCTAACCTGGGGCCGTATGGTTTGGCCGAAGTGAGTGCTGGGGGCTGGCAGGCCAGAGCAGAGTGGGGGTTTCCTGTGAGGGGGGAGATGTTGAGCCAGGGAGGGAGTCAGAGGGATAAAGTTCAGAAGAAAGCAGGCTCCAGCTCCTATGGGAAGAGTCCTGAGTGCAGGGGCACAAGTACTGTGTTTTGGGCAAGGGCTAAAAAACAGTAACAAAGGAGACCATAGAGTGACGTCAGGTGGGTGGAGAGAAATGAGACCTGACCTGAGGGTTTACAGCACTAGACCATGGGAAGCAAATGTGTAAGCAGGAGGGGGACAGTCTGATGACCAGGCGACATCGGCTTTACGGGGCAACCCTCCTACCTCATGGGGCTGGGGCAGTGTCTGCACATGGGCTCTGTGAGTGACAGGCATCTCCTCTTCCCAGGGGACAAACGCTTTGAGTGTGCCCAGTGTCAGAAGCGCTTCATGAGAAGTGACCACCTCACCAAGCATTACAAGACCCACCTGGTCACGAAGAACTTGTAAGGCCAACGGCGGCAGGAAGCCCCGAAGATGCAGTCCCCCATCTGTGTCCTGCCTGGGCCCCTGGTGGAAAAGAGGTCTGTGGCTGCACTGGGCCCACCCTCAGCCCCACCTTCCTGTCCTGCGACTGTCCCACAGGAGGGGGCTCTGCTGCCCCGTACTCGCCTCCTTCTGAAGCCTGTTGGCTCTGCCCTAGCCTTCCCTCTCACCAGCCCATGGACACTGGCCATGCCCATGAGACGTTCTAAACCAGGACGAGTGGGAACCCTTATTTCCAAAGGAAAAACATAAATTTCACTCCGTCGAGGAGCACAGTGAGCCCCCTCCGCCCCCCACACTGCCGGAGTCACATCATCGTGCCATGCCCGCCTCCCGCTCCCCACCACCACCTCGGACGCCCCAGGCCCTGGCCCAGGGCACCCCTGGCATCCACCTCCGAAGAGGCTCCCGAGGCCGCTTCCACTCCACATGCCCCGCCCCGCCAGGACTCTTCTCCAGCACATTCCAACTTTCTATTCAAAAAGGAAAGCTACCCACAGACTCCCTGAGCCCCCTTTTTCTATGGAGAACGTTGCCTTATACTCTACTTCAGATGATGAACACTGTGTATTGTGTGTGCTTTAAAGGTTTATTTAGTTGCTCCCTTCTTCCTGTCCTTGTTACTCACCTCCCCCATACCTGCTTTCAGTTTAGGGTTTTGGGGGGCAAGGATGAGCATATTAATATTTTCTTTTTCACTCTAGCAGTTCTCTTTTCTAAATGACACAGCATTTCAACTCGAATCTGGATTCAGACAGAAACGTCACATCCTGAACCTCTCTCCTCTCCCCTCATCGCGCCCACCCTTACCTTCCCAAGCTCTACTATGTACAGTGTATATTGTATAATAGACAGTTGTGTCTACTACATGTTTAAAAACATATTGCTTGTTATTTTTGAGGCTTTTAAATTAAACAAAATCCAACTTTATTTTTAGTTGTAACTGCTTGAGGTATGTTTTATGAATTAAGTGACAGATTTGTTATCCTTTATTAACGATGTACTTTGTTGTTCAGCACTGGGCTGATAAAAAGTTTTTCTTGCTAATAAATTTAGTTGCCTGAGGCAAAATCTGCAGCGTGGCAGTGCAGCTTCCTTTGTCCCTCAGAGAGCTCAGTGAGGGGCCTCAGTGAGGGGCCTCAGGAGGGAACCCCGGTCTCAGAGTGGTCCACACTGGGATGAAGGCAGGACCAGGCTTAGAAGCAGGCAGGTAGGGGGCAGCAGAGCCCCTTGACCCAAAAGGGCTGCAGCCACACAGACCTTGTGGCATTGGCATGAGCCCCCTGAGCACCTGGTTGAGCCCTCCAGGGGACAGGACCTAGCATAGGTATTCTGCTTTGTTCTCTTCTGTAAGCCCGTTTTGCCCGGGTCAAAGCAGGCACATTGTGCCCAGATGCAAGTCACAGCAATGCTTTCCTTACCAGCAAGCTCCTTCCTCTACTCACCTCTCTGACCCCCCAGGCTTTGGCCCCAGAGCCCACTGGGAAGAAGCCGGTGGGAGAGGGAGCCAAAGGGGCTTGGCTCAGTCATTTCCAGAAGGCTAAAGAGTGGAGAAAACAATTCCCTAAGACCAACACCCCTTCTCAGGGTGGAGCGCCCTGCCGGAGCCCACCTCTGCCCAAGGGTGGGCCCAGGCCACAGATCCACAGATCGTGCTTTTCTGCTATCCCTTCACCCCACCACCAAGGAGGGCAGCGAGCTGATAATGGTTTTAGCAAGTGCTGCAGATCTGAAATTTTGGTGGGAATTTTAGGGGGAGCAGAGCTCTTAAGGAGGTCAGGGTGGTAAGGCTGTGCAGATTGAGACGAGCTAGCTCAGTACACTGGTGGGGGCCCGAGAGCTTCTGGGCTAAACGCAGAACTAAGCGGTTCTCAGAGACAGTATACGCTCTCCTTATAATAATGACGCCTTTACTCACCATCAAAGGACACAGCCAAGGTGGCTGTTCTGTGCAGGAGTGGCAAGGCTCCTTTTAAGCTATGCATTCCCTTACTCTTTCCTTCGTCACCAGCAGCCTCAATCTGCAAGCAAAAAATTTTTCCTTAGAGCTCCTTTCTCACATCAGCTGCAGAAATAAAAGGGTGATGGGTCTCAGGTGGATCACAGGTTCTCTGTCCCTGATCACTTCTTCAGTAATGGACAGGGAGACCCATCCTACCCATATGTGAGTCCTTTGACCGACACCAGACCAACAGCTGAATCTACTCTGGTACGGAAGCTTCGTAACGAGCCCAGCAGCCCTACATCTTAATCACTGCACTGGCAGGAGGAAGACGGAAGGTGTATTTCTGTCTCACACATGGAGTGTATGACTGGAAAACTGCTTTGTATTCTCAATCGGGATTGGTGGAGAGAAGGGGAATATTAACAAATTAACCTCTTTCTGCCACATGTTCCCCATTGGCTTTGCTTTTGGGCACAAAGAATTATCCCTTCCTGAGAGCTGATTCCAAGTCATCTGCTTTACACTTTAAATGTGGAAACTGACAGGATTTCTCCATGTCCTTTGGAAGTGAGAGTGCCAGCCCCCGGTGGGCAGAACTGCATGCTGGTGCTCAGGATCTCCCTTCTGCAGCGAGACACATGGGCGGCACTGGCCAGCTCTGCCTCTCGTGGCATGCCTGAGTCAGAAAGGGAGCAATTTTGCCCAGCCCAGGTGATGGCGTGAGGACAGAATCGAGAAATCTGGTGGCAAATGAACTCTCCCCTGCTGTAACCCACCCCTTCCTTACTTTCGAATTGCAAGGGGTGGGGCCTCCCCAGGACACCTGGTTGAAAATCGGGACAGGCCATCCCAGCAACTCGAAGGTGGGGCATGCGACTCAAGTTCCCTCCTTTGTCCCCTTCCCTCTTCAGGGTCATGTGCACCATAGCCATCCCTCCCTGTCCCTTCCTGTCTGCTCAGTGATGCTCAACACAGCAGCTTTGATCCCAGATCCTAGGATTACAAGCCAGAAAGAAAAGAGGACTGGAGGACAGTTGCCACATACTGAAGACAAAGACAGGCAAAGGTCCTTTATAAACAAAGTCAAACCAGCAACTAAAACTCAGGCTTCCTTCAAACTACTCAGTCCATTTTTACAATCACCCTTGGAGGGCCCTTTGAGCCCCACACTTGAGTTTGACGATGGGAGCCACCTGTAGCATCTCAGGTGCCTGGACCCATCCTGGCTGATGTGGGTGGCTGAGGCCTACATGGTGGTGGAGTCCAGGGAACCTAACTCGAGGTGAGACACTATCTCAGGACGGAGACTTCTTGTGACCAGATCAAGTCTTGGGGGTTGAGATGAAGCCACAAAAGGAACTACAGTAAGCTCAGGACAGGTGGCGGCTGGGTTTCCTCATGAAGGGGTCCTCAGGGAGTAGAAGAGGCAGAAAGTAAGCCTGGGCAGATGGAATAAAGAACAGGGGTGTGGGTGAAAAGAAAGCAAACCATAGTGGGAAACGGAGAGGATCAGGGCTAGAGAGTCAAACACCTGTTTACCTGAATCCCAGGCAAGTGGAAATGAGAAAGGAGCACAGGGCGGGCCCAAGGCAAGGACCAAGCAGGATTTCTCAATGAAACCAAGAAGCTGCCAGGTCATATCCTTTGGGCCTGCGGGGAGCCTGCCATTAGGCCTCTGCCCTCTGCCTGTGGCCCACACTCTAATTACCAAGGCAGCCAGTGCCAGGCCTGAAACTGATGCCCTAAGACCTCACTCATCCTGGGAAAACTTAATATCCCTCTAGCCAGCAAAGATACTCAGCCCAGCTCCCACCAGATGTACACCCCCGCCCACCCAACCCCTACTCACCAGGCCTAGCACCCCGGTAGAGAGAGGTTTAAATAGGAAAGTTTATGCATAAACATGACAGATTAGCCTTTCCTGGGCATTTTGAGAAGAAGCCAGAAAAACTAAGTGACATGGCCCATCCCATGAAGGAGCTTCTCATGGGGAATATTTATGAAAAGTATTGGATGTATTTGGGAAGTGACCTGTGAGCACATGCAAGGATCGTGTAAGGGGCCCGCCACATACTCAACCACAGGCAGGACACTCAGGTAAGGGTCCCGCCACAAGTCTTTGAAGACCATACTCGGGGCTTGGGCATTTGCCTGCAGGGCACAAGTACCCACCCTTCCATGTGTCCTGTGTTCACCCCAAGGCTAGGTCCAAGAATTCCTGGGCTTGGGGCCCCCACTACACCCCCTCCAGCCTGCCATCAGCCTCCTGGGAAGCTGGGTACTATTTCGCTGGCATCATTTCCATCTTCCTGGGCCTCTTCCCTTCTCAGACATTCTCACCCTCCCCCATGGCTTCAGGTGCCACTTCGGTGGCTCATGACACCTAAACCGGTCTCAGCAGCCCAGACCTCTCCCCTAAACTCCAGACTTGATTATCCAACCCAACCAATGGGGGTGTCTGATAAACTCTCATAGTCAACAGGTCTGATAGCAACTTGATCTCTCCCTCAAACCTCTTCTTCCAACACGCCCCACTTCAATGAACAGTACCACTAGAGGCTGACCAGATGTCCCATGTTAAATGGCACAGAAAACAATAGTACTGTCCCATTTCAAATCGTACATTGTTCAGCCTCGTCTCACTGGGCTAAATTCAAGGTGTCAGTAGGCTGACCATATGTACTGTTTGAAACGGGACAGTACTGTTGTTTTCTGTCCCATTTAAAATGGGACGTCTGGTCATGTTGCCTAAAGTCTTCCTGGTAAGTCAATCCCTCCTCTCCAGCCCTGCCCCCCATACTCAGGCACCAGGCTCCGTTTAGACAACACTGCAGCATCTTGCCCTCCCTCACCCATCATCCACTTGGTCATCAGAGCCAGGTCCCAAAACACAATCACTAAACTATAATAGAAATATATGATTCAATCAAAAATGAGACTAAAAGATGATGTCAGAACATAAATGCAAAAGCATCAGAAGAAAACAGGCAAGGCATAGTCCCCAAGTCCACATGTGACCTTTTTGTTTCATATGGATAAATCAGTGTGCCTTGGTACAATGAAATATTGCCATATATTTCTATTCATTTAAGACTCTCTCGAGAAAAGATTAATAAATTTACAAAGTGGTGGGGAAGGGTTGCAAAACATTTAATAAAAAGCAGTAACAATAAAAAGTTCATTTCTCTGACGCAGGCAAAACCCTTGCTGGGGTTGCATCAGTGGGAGCACAGCCAGTGGGCATGTTGCCCGCTCCTTTTCGCACGGGGACGAGGGGAGGGGGGTGCTGCTTTGTGATCCAGACGCCAAATCCCACCCCGCAGGAGAGCAGGACACAAGCCTATTTATTATTTTTAAGACAAAGGAGGAAATATAAAAAAGCAACTAGTTGTAAGCTCCCTCACTAATGGCCAAGGATAGGAGCAGCTGTTGAAATCTAGTACTTTTTCTCCCTACCTGGTCTTTAAAAAACAGGAATTAGACACTCTGGTTCCACAAGAGCACAGGATAAGAAAGTAGAATCGTTGTCTGAAAGCCTGGTCCGTGCCGCCTGCCCGAACTTCTGTGGGCACCTGAGCCCCCGCCTATGTGCCTGGCCATATTCTCACCACCCATGCCAGCAGGATCACACTGCTCCAAGTTTCCCCAACCTAGCCTTTAACTTATGTTGTTCCCTCTTCCTGGCATGCCTGTTCCATTGTCCATCTGGCAAACACTTACTCATTAAGACAAATCAAATGTCTGTTCCCTTTCCGAAGCCTTTCCCGACTTCTGGACCCCTGGAGACCACTTCCTCCTTTTTGCACCCCTTTCCTCGCAGAAGTACCTGTATCTGTTCAGCTTACATATCTGCTTGCCCCTGTAGACTACAAGCCCCTGTGGGCAGGTACCGTGTCATCTTCATCACAGTATGCTCAGACCTAGCTCCGTACCTGGTCCAAAAGGAGTCTGCAACAAATGTCTCCTGAATGAATATATATCTGTACAGTTGACATCTTTGAACAATATGGCTTTGAACTGCACAGGTCCACTTATACATGGATTTTAAAAATAAATAAATACTATTAATGTATTTTCTCTTATGATTTTTCTCAATAACATTTTCTTTCCTCTAGCTTACTTTATTGTAAGAATACAGTATATAATACATATAATATATAAAATAGGTATTGATAGTCTATTTATAGTCAATAGTAGGCTATTGGTCGTTAAGTGTTTTGTTTTTGTTTTTGTTGTTGTTGTTGTTGTTGTTGTTCTTTGGTAGTTCCCTGGCTGGGAATCGAAGGGTCGTTAAGTTTTTGAAGAGTCAAAAGTTAAACATGGATTTTCAACTGTGCACAGGGTGTGTGTGTGTGTGTGTATGTGTGTGTGTTGTGCCAGTGGCCCTAACCTCCATGTTGTTCAAGGGTCAACTATACTGAGCTCTTGGCTTTAAAGCAAACCATTCAATTGATCCTAGTCTTGGTGCCCTAGGGTCCCAGATCCAGGGCAGCACAGCCCAGGAGTGCTACGAGTGTGGACCCATGAACAAAATCATCTGAGCTGAAGGGCCGTAGTTACTACTTATATAGGGTCAAGTGCAGGTGCTTGGGAGGAGGGGAGGACAGCAATGTTCTCCCCTCCTCCGAAGCACCTGCACTTGAAAGACAACCTCAACAAGAAAGTCCAGTCAACTCTCTCTCAATCACTTTGATGGAGGAAAATGGTGAAGCAAAAAATTCCAACCAGTGAAGAATCCATAGATCAACATCATTAAGCCTTGAAACACGTATTCTTTCTTTGTAGCACATTTGTCTTCCAGATTCTATTTGACTCAATCTACAAGCACATGATAAAGGATGACAGGTACCTAATCTCAGGCTTTATATAGCTTCGCGGTAATGCAGACATCTGGGTAAGGCAGGAAGTTCCCTTACCTGGCACATCCTGATGATGGTGGAAACCAGGACTACAGAGAGGCCTTGACCCAAGGCTGCCCCAGCCATGTCAAAGCTGGAATGGAATGAGCACTGGCAGGTTTCCTATTTCTCAGCTCTGAGTCCACAGCCTGGAAGTGGTTTTGCACAGCTGCCTGCTCTCCTGTGCCCTCAGCTATGGCTGGCATTAACCTAGGAACGAGACTGCAACTACCTAGGGAGGGCAAAATGTGAAAAGGGGGAAACTTGGCAAAGATGGGGGAGGCCCGGGAGAGGTGGGGCAGTGGCAACCTTTCCATCTACCTGAACACTGGCTAGTGTGAACTCCACTGCACCCTGAAAGAGGAAGCCCGGAGCAAAGGAGGCAGCATTCTCTGACCCAGGGTTAAAAAAATGGGCTGAGAGTGTGTGTGTGCGTGTGTGGCGAGGGGTGGGGGTGGGGGTGGGGGGGTGGTCAGAGCCGGAAGAGGAAGATGTCTCTGGCCTGGGATGGCTTGATCCCAAATTTCCCTCTTCCTCTTTCCCATTCAGCTGTCTTTCTTCTCACCTGCACAGTCTCTTCCTGACCCCACTGCACCTTTCCAGACCCCAGAGCACTCCTTATACACACATACACACTACACAGCACCTATTTGGAGTGATCACAAGTCACTTCAACCTCTCCCACTCTCAAGCCCCAATTTCTTCCCTCAACCAGATGACCTCTTTCTTTGTGTCTCCCCATCACCTCGTTTCAGGGTCTGACGCCTAATTCCATTTTCCATTTGTCCTTTCCCAGGCCACCAGCCTCCCCTCTGGGGGTACTTCCTGCACTAGGCTCGCCTTCAGGCACCTACTAGAGGTCAGTCACTTAATACTGACCACTCCCCTCAAGCCCCCAGGGGTTCATCTCCCTCCCCGGGCCTGGGCCACAGCAGTCCCTACATCTTTAACAAACCTCCACGTGCGTGTTAACGGCGGTGACAGCATTTCCTTGTCTCCCTACTCCCTCCCCCGGAGGCGCTGCCCATTGGTCGTTGAGTTCCTCTGTTCTCTCTCTAATTGGCCTCGCTCC
>PVJL010013377.1:0-32578 GCA_004026885.1 Lyroderma lyra
GTAGGTGCCACTGGGAAGGCGTTAGAAGTGCCACCTCTCTGCACCCCATCCTGTGTCCCCCCACCTTCCTCCCGCCCCCAGGCAGTGGCATGCAAGCCTCTCCCTTTAGCCCGAGGCTGTGCCCCCTGACCTCCTGTGCGACCCCCAGCTGGTACCTTCCGGCCAAGCTGCTCCCCAGGGAGGATCTCCGAGCCCACTGGACGGCCAGCTGGGGGCCACAGCCCAGAATGGAGGTCTCCACCCGCTCTGGTCTGCTCCCTCCCCAGGGTCCTTGCTTGCTGAGGGGGGCCCCTCACCCCCACTCCCAAGCTCCAGATCAGGGCAGCTCCTTTGCCGCACCCCCCTCGGGTATTCCTCATCACCCCAGTTCAGCACTGTCCTGCTCATCAGGTCATGGTCACATCCCGGCCCTGACCCAAGCCCTCGGGGATGTCAGGAGTAAAGACCCTGCAGCTGAGCAGGTGGCCCCCTTGTCCCTGCTGAGAGGGTAGGTTTCAACCGGTTTGCCAGTTCTGAGTGCTGGGTGTGGGGGCTGGAGTGCCATGCTAAGCAGGGCCCTGCGGTGGCATCTGCTACGTTACCTACACCTGTCACAGGCCCGGGAGTGAGGTGAGGCCACCCGGGACCCGGGCTCTCCGTCCGTTGGTCACCCTGCTGTCCACAGGGCAGTCACACCTTCACAGGCTCTTCTCCTGCCTCTTCCACACAGAGCCTGCAGGCCTGTGGCCTGACAGCCGGCAGGGACCCAGTGAGGTCACTACAGAAGGTTCCGGGCTGGTCCCGGCACCCCCAATGTTCCTGGGCCACCCCGCCTCCCACCCCGAGGTCACCGCCTCTCAGTCCCCACATTCTCCCCCCACACTCCTGGGACAGCAAGTGCTTCTGAGACGCTCGGTCCCAAGCCTGTATTTTACAAACGGCAAGCTCGGGAGCCGGGTGCTGTGTGGGTAGCCGGCCCCCAGGAGCAGGGGCTGGAGAGGACAGTGGCCGGGCCGCCTCCCTGACATGGCCACCCTCTGGGAACGGCACCTGGGTCCCCATCGGCAGCCACCAGCGCCAGCCTGGTGTCACAGAGCCTGTGCAGAAAGACGACCTATTTTTAAGCACATCTGCTGGTTGCTCAGTTCCTGTTTAAACACACGAATTAACGCATCTGCCAACAGCACCGAGGGTGGCACCGAAGCTGGCGCTCCCCGGGGAGGGGAACTTAAAACAAAAGCACGCAGCGCGCAGCCCGGTCCCGCCCTCTCCCCCGGCCCAGGCCCGGCCACTGCTCCAGACAGGGCGGAGGCGCCACTGGGCTGCGGAGGGGCAGGCCCTGCGGGACGTCTGAGTGAGAAGCGGCAGCAGCGAGGAGCCGCCCACCGTGCAGCAGCGGCCGCTCCTGTCGCCAAGGCCGTGGGTGGCCGCGTGCGGAGAGGCGGGGGCTTGATGTCCCCTGCCAGGGCAGTGCCACGTGTGGGGGTGGGACATTCATGACACCCAGACGGGGCCGAGGCCACTGCTCCCGGATCTGCGAGGAGCCTGCAGAGGGACACACACGAGCTTCCTGGGGCCCCGGCCACCTCTCCTCCCCTTGCCCTACTGACCCCTCCATGGTGACCGGCAGGATGCTGGGCCTTGCTCCCTGGATCCCGGAACGGACAGGCCCTGTCCAGGGGGGCTTTGTCCTGCTCTGGGTGGGAGAGCTCTGGGCCGGACCTGAAACACCGAGCTGTCACCCTGACGCCCCGTCACGTGACCTGGGGAGGGCACGCGCCCTCCGCCCCATGTCCCCATGGTGCGGTAACAGCGCCTCCCCCATGGGCCCTCATGGCGGTCAGAAGCAGCTCAGATACCGCGGAGCGGGAGAAGCGGGGACGTCACCTTCCCTCCAACGGGCACTGTGAAGCCACCGACCCCACCCCTGCCTTGCCTCGGTTTCCCTCAGTGGGTCGTAAGGCTCGGGGACGCGACAGGGAGGAGGACAGATGGTGGACGGCTGAGAGAACCACGGGGCCCTGACCAGAGACAGAGAAACCCAGAGAGTGAGCTGAAGATGCTCCTACTCCTCAGGCACCCCAACTCTGGGCCGGCACGGCCTGCAGGAGCCGCTGCTCCCCGTGGGCTCCAACGGGGTCCGGCGTGGCGTCCACAGCTCTCTGGAGACAGGGCAGCCCCCCACCTAGTCCCAGCTTGGGCTCCGGGTCGGGGCCAGCCCCTAGTCCCTGTCCCCCTCCGTCCTCTCCGTCCCCTCCCCACCGGTCCTGGGCTGATGAACGTGAGCAGGCCTGCAGAAGGCCGGGAAAACCCGTGGCAGTCCACGGGCCCGGCGCGTTCCGTCGGAGCGGCCTCTCCCAAGAGCTCGCTCAGCCGTGCCGTCCCAGCCCCTCATCGGCTTGGTGAGGACCCGGAGTGGGACCTGGAAAGGCACTCCGTGACCCCAGAAACAGTGCGGGGCAGCCGGCCTGAGGAAGGCCGCGAGGAGTGACCTGTATCACTGGGCCATCTGGCCAGGAAATGGGAGAATGTTCTTGATACAAATGTGTCCCCCGAGGCCAAGATCACTTGACCGGAACAACTGAACCCTGACCTTTACTTGACCAATAAAACACCAAGCAGGACAAGTGTGTCCCCGGTTCCTGGGGGAGCAGACGCACCGCTGCTCGTCGCCTCCGTCCGCCGGGTGCCCAGCAGCTAGTCAGTTCCCCCCCCCCCGAGCTGTGGGGTAACAATCTCGTGACCATTATCTCCAGTGAATGGGACAGGAG
This sequence comes from Lyroderma lyra, assembly GCA_004026885.1. Classification (NCBI taxonomy): domain Eukaryota; kingdom Metazoa; phylum Chordata; class Mammalia; order Chiroptera; family Megadermatidae; genus Lyroderma; species Lyroderma lyra. The sequence goes on from PVJL010013377.1 coordinate 2,751, forward strand.
TGACCCCGGGGGCCACGCGGGGCCCAGGGGAAGGTGAGTGCTACCTTTTCACAATTACCTACTGTTGTTTCCGAAGGTGAGGAGTAATTTCCAAGATTGCAGAGGCCTTCAGTCATTATGCCGACATCAGTGACATGGACGGGGAAAGTCTTAGCTGTGGACATCTTTGAGAATCCAGAGGCAGTAAGGAAACTTCCAGAGCAAACCCACGTATAGTTCTGTCGTCTAGAATGTGAGTCATCCAAGGCAACGAGGCCGTTTTCAAACAAATAGCAGACCTTATGCATCCACGATCACAGGGGGAGTGGGGACAGCTCAGGAGCCCTGGTCCTGTGTGGGGTGCTACCACGTGAACGGGGCCAGTGTGGTCCTCAGCCAGGAGCTCAGCATCGCCAGGCAGCTCCCTACAAATTCAGGTCCCCGGGCCCCGCCCCGAGCGTGCCCCAGACCCAGGGACTCAGACCTTGCGCTGCCGTAAGTCCCCCAGGTATTCGTGTGCCCGTGTGGCTCTGAGAAACACCAGCCTCGGAAGCTGCGTGGTGTCCTCGCCGCAGCTAACACCCGGCTGGGGCATCGGCGCTGACTGTGGTCCCCTTTCCCGGGGCTGGGTTTTGTGAAAACGTCTCCTTCCTCCTCACACTGCCCTATCCCCGGGCTGATGGGGCTGCGCGTAGACAGACTTCTGCTCCTCACTGTGACAGCACATGCCTGGGCCCCCCGCCCCCCTAAACACGGCCTGAGGGGCGCTCTCAGGAGCGGGCGGCCGGCCCCACTGGGGAGGGCCGGCTGTCGGGCGTTGGACGGGTCCCAGTACAGCGTGAGCTGACTGTCCCCTGCATCACCCCCTCGTTCTTCCTGTGAAATTTCCTGACCTCTCCCACATCCCCGCTATGGACAGGCTCCCTGGCCAGTACGTCTAGGATCGAAACCGGCCTGCCTGGGCCTTGTCTTTAAACTATGTTTTCTCCTTCTGAGCATCTCTGAGCAGAGACAGGTAGGCTGAGGCTCCGGGGCGGGGCGTGGGGAGGGAGCCAGGAGTTCAGGGGGGCCTCCCAGACCCTTCCTCACTCCCAGAACGAAGCAAAGTCACGCACCATTTCTTAGCTCCTGCTCAGCAACCAGGAAGGGGGTTATTTCTTGTTTGTTTGTTCTTCTGGTCAAAAAACACCTTGCCAGGCCACAGACATCTTGTGCTCGAGTGCCTGCTTCCATTTTTCTGAAAACCCACCAAAATGACCAAATAAAGATAAACTAAAATGCAGTCTGCAGCCACACCTGGACACGGAGGTGGACTTTGGGAATTCCCTAGAACACGAGACACGAATGGGACTGGTTGAGCACAAGATGGGCTGGGCAATCGGCCCCATGGTGATCACAGCCCAGGCGGGGCGCACTGGGAAATAACTTCTGGAAAGCCCCTCAGCCTCAAGCAGGAGGACCAGGAGCCAGGGCAAGCTGGGGACAGCCTGAGAGGTCCACAGGGACAGACTCTGGGAGCCCAGCCAGGCAGTGGGGGCAGGGCGCAGTGGCTCCTGCTTCCCCGGGCAAGGCCCCCTGCTGAGCAGCCACACAGGAGACGGGTGCTCGTGCCCTCTGAGGGCCACCAGAGCAAATGCAGCGAAAACAAGAGGATGTCCCTAGTGCCCTTGACCCACATAGAAGGACATCTCCAGGGAGCCCACCCACCCAGTCACTGCACCCAGGACACGGCCCAGCCATGCAGCCCACCGTGCTGGGGGGGAGAAGGGAGAGAGACAACATGATGGGGGAAGTCAGGAGATCCCGTGCCAGCTAGCTCAGTGAGCAGATGATGCAAACACAACAGAAGCACGAGGTGCAACAGCAGCGTGAAGAGAAGGCAGGTAGGTGGTGAGAGCGATGACTCTAGTGACACAAATGTAATGCGTGAGACAGGGAAGAAGTGTTTAAGAGGCCAGATCCACAGTCACCAAGAAATCTGAGAGGATAGACTAGAGAGAATAGGGCAGATTAGGGACATTCAGGGACCTAGTGAAATAGTCTGTTAACTATTGCTTTTCATATTTTGAGAACTTTAAGGACATTTTGATAAATAAACATTATAATAATAGATTTTGATATACTTTTCTTGATTATTGACAAGTTAATGAGGTTAAAGTTAATAAGAATGTAGAATATTTTAATGTAATCATAAACATGCTTGATTTATAAGGCACATGTAGAAATCTGCCCTTGACAATTAGAGAAGACACAGTTTCCCCAAGCACACACGGAGCACTTACATAAAAACTGACCATTACCTAGGTCATAAAGCAATTCTCACCAAATTTTAAAAAACTGTCATGCAGATAATGTGTTCTTAGCACAAAGCAATTAAGTTAAAAGTCATTAACCAAATACATATGTAGTGATACAATTAATTACAATGCCAGAAATGGCAAACTAGGTAATTCTGGAAAATTCTCCACTCTGAGGACAAATAGAAAACATGGAAAAAATATAAGAAAACCATCTGCCTGGAGATGTCAGCAAGATACTGACCAGAAGATGACACGGTAGACTCTGGTCTGGAAGAAGAAAGAATTCCCCAGGTGTATATAATTCATATGCTTCTGAATAACCCATGGTTTTGAAGCATCACACAGGAAATCAAAACTGTGTGTACTGGACAATGACAAATATGACATCACAAAACTCGTGAGATGCAGGTAATGCTGTATTTAGAGGGAAAAATATAGCCTTTTATGTCAACAAGAGGGAAACATCTAAAAACGAATGAGGTAACCATTCATCTCAGGACATTTGGAAAAGAAAACCAAAATAAACCCAACAAAAACATCGAGAGAAAATAATATTACTAGGACCATAGATGGATAAAATTAAAAAGAAACATTTTCATCAAGTTGACAATGCACTGTAGAATTGTATGCCTGAAACCTATGTAATCCTTGCTAACAGATGATACCCCAATAAGTCTAACAATAAAAATGAATAAAAAAAAATAAAAAGAAACATTTAGTACAGGAGGTAAGCACACTGGCTAGTTGAAAAGGCTGATACCAGTGTCAGTCACTGGTGAGGTTCGTTAGGAACAGAGAGGCATAAACAGACGACGTTAAAAGTGAGAACGGAGACATCACTACAGATCCTGCAGATCTGACAACCGTAAGAAGAGGATATTATTTTTAAAAATCCCAATAACCCCGGAAAATAAAGTTAAAATTTCGATGAAATGAGAAATCTCTAAAAACGTACCGAAATGGAAGATGAACTAGAAAGTCTGTGATCCTGGAGGAAATGGAGTCCCTCATGTGACATGTGACATGTCTTCCCTCAAAGAAGCACTAACAGTGTCACTGCAGAATTGAAACGAGGACAGGCCAGAGAGCAAACTGAGAGAATTCCACACCGGATGCCGTAAAGCGGAGCAAGCGCACAAGCAGCAGGTGCACGTGGGGAAAGTGCACGTGTGTGAGGCTGAACACGGGAAGTCCGTACACGCTCCGCGATGTAAAATCGGAAACTCCGGGGGTGCCCCCGGCAGGCTCCCAAACAGCCCCAGGGACGCCCCTCCTTCTAAGCTCTTTTCCAGACTCAGCCTTCGGAACCGTCCCAGCACCCTCGCCTTGGAGGCCCGCCGGCAGCGCCGTGGGAGCTGAATCCTCACTGCGGAAACCCACGAGCTCCCAGGCCCGTCCGCGTGATCCCACGAGCTCCCAGGCCCGCCGCGTGATCCCACGAGCTCCCAGGCCCGTCCGCGTGATCCCACGAGCTCCCAGGCCCGTCCGCGTGATCCCACGAGCTCCCAGGCCCGTCCGCGTGATCCCACGAGCTCCCAGGCCCGTCCGCGTGATCCCACGAGCTCCCAGGTCCGTCTGTGTGATCCCACCAGCTCCCAGGTCCGTCCGTCGTGATCTCACGAGGTGGCGGCGCCGCCCGCCCGCCCTCTGCGTCTGCCGGCCTCCCACGCCCACCTGTGTGGGTTTCTGCTTGGACCTTGACGATGTGGCTCCGGGGGGCATGGGCCACGTCTGTGAGTGGCCAAGGAGAAGCGCCGGGGCGCCCTCTCCCACACCCTGCGGAGGCCATCCCAGGATGAGTGGGGTTAGAAGCCCAGGATTCCGTGGAAATACCATGGTCATGGACATGGGCCTCAACCAGGCCCGTCTGGATCCGGTTCCCTCAGTTCGGCCGGCACGGAACCCCAGCTCCGTGCCTTCCTGGGGAGCCGCTTCCTAGAGGAGGATGTGACACTCACGGGGAAGATGGGCAGCCCCCGACTGGCCCCCACAGGCTGGGCGAGCCCCCGGCTGGGCTGGGCGAGCCGTCCCTCGAAAGGCTCCCCGTGAAGCACGACTCGGAGCCTGGGAGGGACCCCTCTGTGTCCACTGGCTTGGGGCTGCTGCCTGAGCCCCTGCCCACAACCACGAGGCAGCCCTCTGACCACCCTGGAGCCCTCTCCTATGCGTGGACCAAATTGAAACAAGCTTTTTACAGAAAAAAAAAAAATTGAAAGTCTGCCCTAGGGAATTGGGAGACACCTGCTTTCTGGGAAGGGAGGGCAGACCCTTCTCCCAGGAAGAAACGTTCCTCCTTCGGAACTCCCCGGCATGGTGCATGCCAGGACCTGCAGCCGTCGGGGGAACCAAATAATGAGTCTGTACCCCCACCGCCTCGGCCCTTCACCGCCGACCGGGGCCTGCACACAGCAGGCTCCCGAGGGAGTCGTTCTGGTTGCAAACAAGCCGCCAGCCGGAGCCCCTGCCCGCTTCTCGGCTGTGTTCCCGCCACCGGTCCCGGCAGAGACGCTGCCGGCCTTGACGGTTCGGGAGCCGCTGAGAACAAGGCAAAGCCCCCAACACACACACAGCGAATCCTAAACAGCCCGGTTCCCAGAAATCTCCCCTCGGACCGTCCTGGCAAGGCAGGTCGCTCCTTGTGGCTCCGCTAATGCTCGGTGTCCAGATCCTTGTGACTTCCTAGAGCTTGGAACGGCTCTGCCCTCGGCAGCTGGGAAGTACCGGCACTCCCGCACCGCTCACCCTTCACACGCACGTCCGAGAAGGACGGCACGCGTCGCCGCGGACCCGATGAGCAGACTTTCTGGTTGCAAACTGGGCTCTTCTCTGCGCCGTGAGGAGTGGGGAAGTCCCACCCCCTCAGCAGATTCCTACAAAGCCCGCTGGTGCCAACAAGTTTTCAGAAGTTACTATTTTTGTAGCGGCTATAAAAACGCAGCGTGCCACCGGCTCTGCTGACTCGGCGGGAGCTCCGCGCCGCGGCCCGGCTCCCAGAGCCCCGCCGCCATCTGGGCCTCGCGCAGATGCTCCGGGGGGACAGGAGCCCCACAGGCACGAGGTTCTGTTCATTGTGTCCAACAAGAGCAGCCCTGTTCGCTTCAGGCCCATTCAGGACGGGGTTTGGACGGGCGGGGCGGGGTGAGGGGCGCGAGAATCCATATTGGCAGCGAGGAGAAGAAAGTCGGCGGGAAAAACAAGGATTTCCTGGCTTTTCAGAGACGACTACGAATAAGGATGGCTCAGAACCGTGAAACGAGCTGTCCGGGAATTGCCCGACCCGAGCCTCGTGCTCTGAGCTTCATCTCCCCTCCGGCTCACCCTCCGGCGAGGACCCGCGTCCCTGCAGAGTGCCGTCCCACAGGGATGCGAACGCCGGCCTCTCTGGTGTGGCCGGAGGGACCCCCGCCGTGGCCAGGCTCACCGCGACAATGTGGGCGATCGGCAAGGGGCCAGGGCGGCCACCGGCACAGCGGGCTGTGTCCCAGCTCCCGGCTGGTGGGCCCGCCCCCAGGGGCCCCTGGGGGTCAGCCCAGGAGAACGTGTGCTCCGTCCACACCCTCGGGACGCACTCCAAGTCCCGGCTCTGCTGGGAGGTGAAGTCACGGCTGTCGCGTACAAAGGGCGTCGCCCAGCGGAAAGCAAAGGCAGCCTGAAGCCCAGGCCCAAGCCCCCATCGCAACCTGGGGGACAGGGTGGGCCACACACCACCGGGTGCCTGCGTGTGTCCTGCAAGGCCGTGGAGACCGGGAGCGCCAGGGCTGAGGCGGGAGGGCGCACTGCAGCCACGAGGGGTCCCGGATTCCCTCACGCTCCCTGCGTCCCATGGCATGAAGAGTGGTCCCCAGGGGCGCAGCTCCATCGCCATGCCGGGACCCAGCACCCGTGTTTCTCGCAGCATCTTCTTCACGACCTGCGTTCAACACGCCGCCTGTGCACGGAGGAGCCAGGCCAGGAGGCTGGCCCCAGGGCAGGTGCCCCGGACGTGCGAGAGCCGGATCGGGGGGCATCAGGGCTCCACACAGGACGAGCCAGCCACTGCGAGCCCACGGCACTTCCTGCCCGCTGTCCACGACTCGGTGACCTCGCCGCCTCCGAGCAGGAGCCACAGACATGCGTGGCCACTGTGGACCTTGGTGCTGACGGTCATCTCGGCCCTGGGAGCACGCGAGCCACTCCCATCAGAGGGACGCGGGAGCCCCCAGGGGCTCCGGGCGGCCCTGCGGGGCGAGGACACAGTGACACAGGGAGGAGGGACGCCGCCCCTGAGGGGACCAGTTCTGAACGCGATGTGACCGGAGGAGAGTGGAGGACGGGGACAGGCTGGCACCTAGACATCGCGGGGCTGTGGCTGGGAACTCAGAGCTGCCCACGTGCGGAGCCAACCGGCCGTTTCGGAAAGCGCTGGCCTAGGAGGGAGGCCCGCGGGCGGCGGTCCCGCCAGGGAAGGTGCGGGCGCGGGGCACGTGGTCAGGCAGAGGATGGTGGCGAGGGGACCCTGTGGCCATCAGCGTGGTGCGGAGTGGCCCGGCGGAGGGCGACGGGCCTGGCTGTGACCACGGCAATTCTTGGAGTGCTGCGACTCACTGCAGAAAACCACCTGCGTGGGGATTTCACCCAACTTTCCAGGCCGCGCACCGGAGTCGGCAGAGAAATGCGTTTCCGTTTAGCAACGTTAAGTGACAGTCCCCCCAAAGACAGGCCTTCCTCGTCTCGAGGACCCTGGACGTCCAGCTGGAGGGGGTGGGGTGCATTCGGGCACCGGAAGCTTCTCGGGTAGCCGCTGGGCGGGACACACCTGGTGTGGCTGCAGGACACAGAGCGATGGTGGAGGGAGGCAGGTCGGGCGGTGTGGTTGCGCTCAACAAGGACACCCTCTAACCAGACTGTGCGGCCACGTCAGAGCCCTGGACGGGCCAGGGGCCGAGGGCCGCCTCCCAGCATCCTCCTGGGCTCTGACCCAGACATGCCACAAGGTGACCGCGCAGCCCTGTGCTGGCCAAGGCACCATGATGGCACCTACACGTCCCCAGTGCTGCCACGACCCAGTTAGGTCAGAGGCTGGTCCCGTGTCCACACCTGCGGTGCCCCACGTGCTTCTGCTCCCCAAATGTGAGGTGCCCGGTGGAGGTCAGTCCCCTGACCCCTGTCCTTGGTCAGGTGACTCTGTGGTGGGTCCCAAGCTAGCCTGGGCTCCTAAGAGCGACATCTGCCCAGCCCCGCCTTTAGGGACGTGACATCATATTAGCAATGTGGCAGCTGCCCCAGGGGGACATTAATCCCATCAGTGGACGTGCAGACGCCATGCGCCCAGCGTTTTCCCTCTCTGCTCAGAGAGCTGGCTGTTGGGCATCTGCCAGCACGCAGGGGTGCGGGGCTGGGGCCTGGGTACCCCAGACGCCAGGTCTCGCTTGTGCTTGCCCCCCGTCTGGTGCTGCATCCACGCCCGTGCCCGTGTGGAGCTGGTGCCCGGCCTCTCCTGTCCACCCCCTGCCGCCGTCGCCATCCGCCCCCGCCCGCTCCCGAGGGAGTCGGCACCCGCCCAGCGCCGGGGCCAGCCGGGCCGCGAGGAACCCTGCGTGCGCGCCTCAGACGTCGGGGCTGGCGTTCACGTTCACGGAGGTGCGGGGCTGGCACGACGGGCCCCGCCAGTGTTTGCACAGCTGCAAGAACACTGCCACGCGGGTCTGTAAAAATAGGTGTCATCCTCCCGGGCACGTCCTTCAAGCAGAGCCCACGACTCGTCCAGCTAGAGCAAGTTCCAGGTGTGGTGGGTATGTCCTCGTCCACCCCCAGGCTGAGCCCAGGTCACCTCCCCCCACCCCGGGCTAGAGGGCCGGGTGTGGCTCCTATGATGGCACCTCAGAGTCCAGCCCCTGCAGAGGACAGGAAAGACCCCCTGCTGGGTGGCACTCAACAAACAGCTCAGCCCTGGGGAGGGGGGGCAGGGGAGGCAGAGGGATTGGGGGTTGGGGGGGCGCGGGGTGGGGGGGTGGCGGGGGGGGGGTGTGGGGGGTCGCGGGGTCCTCCCTTGCCCAGCAGGGGCTTCCCAGCTGCCGAACCCTCTCTGAGCTGGTGCCGTGGGCAGAGCCAGCAGGCCTGGCTCTGGCTTTGTTCCCTGGCCAGCCGGTCCCACCCAAGGCTGGTCCCCTCCAACTGTTGACCCACGTGTGTCCCCCAGGCCACCCTGAAGTGCGACAACGAGACCCACAACTGTGTGCAAAATGCTCCCAGTGCTGCTGTCGGCCGGAAGGCGGAGCCCGCGGGCTGGGCCCCAGGCAGGCGCCCATGGGTGCCACTGCCTCACCCCAACGCCCCTCTCTGCCCTTCCCCAGAGCCAGGCAACGGCGGGCAGAGACTGCAGGTTGGGGGACGCAGAGGAGCATTTCATGTGCAGGGCAGGAACTTTCCAGAAGAGCTGCACCAGGCCCCGGCCATCGTCCTGGGGAGATGTGCGCTCCCAGCTCAGCTAACCCTCCTGGGACTGAGTGCCAGCTCCTGGGGAGGTGGCCTGGGGAGGCCAGGTCCCACCCAGGAGGGATGACAGGCCCTTCAAGGCCCCGCCCCCTCACAGCTGGGGGAGGGGCACTCCTGCGTCCAGAAGCCCAAAGGCCACGGGGAGACAGGCAAGTGGCAGAGGGCCCTGTGGAGACAGGCCCGGGGGGTGGGGTGCAGCGGGGCGGCCTCAGAGAGGGCCTCCGAGTCCCGTTCTGGGACAGCTCTGTGCAGTGGCTCGGCACACGTGGTCCTGCGCTCTGCACTGCCGTCACGTTGGGGAAACCGAGGCAGCAACAGCGTAGGAGCCACCGCCATCAGCTCGCCGTTGGCATCACCAGCACTGTCAGGGAGCACAGTGTCACCCTGACTTCAGAGAGGTAGAGACAGAGGCTCCAGGAGCTCAACAATTTTGCCCAAAAATCCCCGACAGGAAGGGGTGGACAGCCCCCGAGCCCGGCGCCGCTGTCCTTCCCAGGACGCCCGGTGGCCCCACAAGGACGCTGGCTCCCAGGCCCCTGCTTTCCATGGCTAATGCCTCGTGGATTCCAGAGGTTCTAGATGCTCCTGAGAGAGGCGGCCCCGCCATAAAGCGTTACCTGATGCAGCTGATGATTCTGCTGGCTCGCTTTCCTGTGACAACCCACCGAGACTGCCCGCCGATGCGTTAGGACCACCGATCAAAAGACGACACGGTGCTGCCTCCACCAATCAAAAGACGACACAGTGGTTCCCTCCACCAATCAAAAGACGGCACGGTGCTGCCTCCACCAATCAAAAGACGACACAGTGGTTCCCTCCACCAATCAAAAGACGACACGGTGCTGCCTCCACCAATCAAAAGACGACACAGTGGTTCCCTCCACCAATCAAAAGACGACACGGTGCTGCCTCCACCAATCAAAAGACGACACAGTGGTTCCCTCCACCAATCAAAAGACGACGCGGTTGCTCCCTCCAATGATAGGACCAGTGTGCGTGGGGCAGCTCGGTCACTGTGGACTTGCCTGCCCCGGCTCCGCCGGCTGGACACAGAGCCCCTTCCTCTTCCATCTCTGGTGTTCGGGGGGCGCTTTCTCTGTGCGGGGCCCGGACTCCTGCTGCACGCCATGCTCTCCGCAAACACGAGCCTGCCCCGCTCCTCCCTATGACGCCGCCGGTGACAGGGCGAAGGCTGCTGCTCCGGCTGGCCACCATCGCTGTGCTTGGCAGAGGAGAGGGGAGCGCTTCGCGGGGGACAGAGACACATGCAGGTGCCCCGATGGGAGCCGGGGCGATGCTGTAGGGCAGTAACCGGAAGTGGGGGGTCCCGTGTGACTGGCCGGGCTGTGTGCTCCGCCTTCTCTGGTTGGCCGGAAGTTAGAAGCAGAGCAGAAACTGGGGAGTCTGTCAGTTTTCGATCCAGTCCACAGCTCAGAGGGTGACGGGGGTTGGGACAACACGAGGGCGCTCAGGCTTGGGGACAGCCCTTGCTGGCCCTGGGCTGGTGGCCCTGCAGAGACACAGTTTGAAGCTTGTCTGTAGGCTTCGCAAGGCAGCACCTCCTGCAGGCCTCAACTTGTGCACATCCGTGACCCCAAACCTCATCTGCAGGAACTTACCCTGAAGAAGGCACCACGTGCGTGGGGGAGCGGGCACGACCTCCGGAAGCTGCTTCCGAAAGGCCCCGGGGGGTGGGGGTGCGGCAGCTGGACGGAGCAGGGTGGCCACACGCTTCCCACAGAGGGCAGGCAACTGAGCGTCTCGGGCCGTAGCTCCTGTGTCACGCCCTCGGCTCTGACGTTGTGCCACAGACGTCACGTAGATGGTGGCACGGCTGTGTGCCCATGAACCTGTGGGCGGGGGTGGGGAGGGGTGGGCCTGGGATGGGTCCAGCCTGTGGACCGTGGTGTGACCCCGTGACAGGAAGAAGAAGACATCATAGCAGGTGGTGGTTGAGGGTGAGTGACGGGTGCGTGGGGTCCACGTGTGCATCGATTTGCACATACACGTATGTGTGCGTGTGCAGCTGAGTAGTTACGTGTTTGCTGGTTTTCAAACTTTTTTCAAAATAAAAAGTTAAAATTTAAATAAGGACCATGGATCCTACTATAAGTACGTTCATTACAAGGTTACGGATCGTTTCACGATTTGGGGAAACAACCTGAATGTGCAATGACGGGGAACCGCTGATACGTCATGGCAAACCCTGCGACGACGTACCACGCCGGTATTAAAAGCGACATGCCAGGAAAGTGGTAGTGACAGGCAAGCAGCTCCTCAGTACGTGCACGGCAAGGAGAGCAGGTGAGGACGTTCAATTCCGTGTTCTGGGACAGAGCAGGACGGAGACAGAGGAACCGAGAGGTCCAGGACGAGAGAGGCCAGAGCAAGGACGGGGAGTGGTCACCTCAGGAGCATTAAATGGTAGGGGGTTAGAACGTCGTTCTGGTTTACACCACGTCCCAGCAAGGGTGCACTTGTAGCAGGGATAACACAAGTTCATTTCAGTTAATTTTACAACGTGAATCGTTTCCCCGCCACCCAGAGACGGCCGCTGTCAGTATGGCCTCACTTCGCACCGCTGTGCACCCATGTGACAAGCATGTCCCAGCTGTGTGGTCACAGCGGCCCCCGCCCGCCCCCGCCTGGCCTTCAGCTTGTCCGTGGCCTTGGGCTAAGAACCAGGAGGACCCGGGGACAAGAGAGGAGGCCAGGCCAGCATGGGTGGGGGCACCTTCCAGGAGCTCTGAGGAGGCAGCAGAGCGCGGGGCAGGGGGCAGACGGCCCAGGAGAGAAAAAGCAGCATGCACCACCGAGGCCTCAGAGAATGCGTCCTCTCCGAGCCTTGCACCCAGGATGAGGCTGTCTGAGGCCCTCGGGTAGCAGACCGTGGTCTCCTGGGGCGCCTAGTGCACTCGGGGACCACGTGGGCCCAAGCTCCCCGGCCCCCCACAGTGATGCTTAGCCTGTGGCCGGCCCGTGACTCGCCTTGTGGTGTCACGCTCGCACAGAGCTGAAGGGAGCACTGTTTCTGGAGCAGACGCCTGCGGGGGGTGGGGTGGGGGGTGGGAGCTGCCAGCACCTGCTGAGTGGCCGCTGAAAGGTGAGTCCGCACTGAGACCCAGTGCCGAGGTTGAGAAACGAGGGGGCAGGGCCCGATCGCTTACAGTGCTTGGGCAGGTCCCCGGCCTCTCTGAGCCCTGACTACGTAAGGGGACACGGGGCTGACTCTGTGAAGCCCACCCCAACAAGGGCCACATGGAGTCCTGGGTCAGCAGAGCTTGGGGAGGATAAGGCCATGAAGGCCCAGGGGTCCAGACGTGGGGTGCCAGCTGCCTGTTGTGTGAACGGCACCGCCTCCCCGTGGGGTGCCACCTCCCTCCTTCCCTTCCTGCCTTCCTGAGTCCCTGCTCTTCTGCCGGGCGTTCTTGGGGAGCCCTGCTGTCCTCCATCAGGGCCAGCTGACTCATTCTGGCATGTCCTCTCCCAGTGTCCCAGAGGCCAAGGGGCCATAGTGCTGGACCTGCCTGAGGTTTCCAACTGGGTGCAGGGTAGGGTGGTCCTGCAGTCCCAGCACCTGCAGGGGTGCGTCCCCTTCCCCCCTCACCCCCAAAGGAGACTCCACAGACGGTCTCGCCCGCACCCCGCAGCCCCTGCTCAGGGTCCTCGAAGCAGAGCCCACGCCCGGAAGGGTCCCACGCCGCTGCCCCCCAGGACTAGCTGCAGGTCGGACCTCCAGGAGGCGTGCGGCTGTGCGCCCTCCGTGTCTCCCGGGGGTCCGGTGGCCCCGCTCTCCGCCCCCGCAGGTGGGAATTATAAAGCTTCAGGAACGTGTGGCGACCAGAACGCCTCCCAGTCGCGGGAAGCCCCTCCCTTTCCTTGCTCCTTCTCACTTGGCTCTTTCTCACTTTTACAAAACAGCCATTCAGGACGATCCGGAGGGAATGAGACACAGAACGGAAGTTCTGACTTTCAATCCCCAATTCCCCGGAACATTCTGAATGAGGCCGGTTAGTTCCGCACTTGCAGAAACACTACATCTTCTGGGGAAATGATTCAGAATGAAATGGGGCTGAGACCGTCTCTCTCCCTGCTCTCCGCCTGCCCAGAGCCACTCTCTCACTTTGGAAATTTTTATGAATGGGGGGCAGCGGGCCTGCCGGCAGCCACAGCCGGGCTCGGGGGGCCGGGCCGCGAGGGGGCACCGCGGGCCCTGGGTCGCCGCCTGCTCGCAGACCTGCGTCATCGTGGGACACGCCTGGGCCTTCTTGGAAAGCTGAAAAGATGCGTGTGACTCTGTATGTGAACAAATGGCCGTACGATCTTCACCTTCTTATAGAAGGTCCTCGATTTCCTACATCACGAACGTCTGCCCCATCTCAGGTCAAAACAGCGTACATGATTATAGGTGTTTCTCGTGGACATTACAGGGCAGGAAAGTGTGACATATCCGCACACGACATCGGACAATGAAGTTCGTGCACTCATCCTAGAAGAAGTGCTGCCCACCTCACTGCTGAGCGTCACTACGGTCCCCTTCGAAGCACGCCCCCTGGGAAGCCGTGCACCGACACCAGCGCCGAGTCCGCCCTTCAGAGCGATTCGGGAACTCTTTCTGGAGTGGCCGTCAGCGCTGTCATCGTAGCTTGCCAAAGTGGTGACACCCCACCGAGTTGTTTGTACGGCGCTGCAAACGTAAGCGCACGGAGGCCGGTTTGCTGACTTAGTGGTCAGATTTTGGGTACAACGACAGCGCTGACGGCCACTCCAGAAAGAGTTCCCGAATCGCTCTGAAGGGCGGATGAGGCGCTGGCGTCGGTGCACGGCTTCCCAGGGGGCGTCCTGCAAAGGGGACCGTAGTGACACTCAGCAGTGAGGAGTGCGACATTTCTTCTAGAAGAGTTTGTGAAATTAATGGTCCCACCTCGTACATTTGAAAGTAGTCTATTATGATATAATACCTTAGTTTAATTAAATATAATGATCGGAATTTAGTGCATAATCGCATTGTGTAATTGTATAATATGATTCAGTGATCATGTTAATCATTCTTTACATTTCATGATTCTTCAGAAGGAGTCATCTTTGTCACGGAAATAGGGTGTTCTTTGTAATTAGGGTATTTTTTCCCTAAGGTGTAATCATACAATCTTGGAAAAATGTTACTTAATAGCATTGCCGTCATATTCATGCTCGATGATATAAAACGGATTTCTAATTTTCCAATTAGCATAAAGTAACAATGACGGTGGGTTGACGACCACGTACAGAAAAAGAAACCTGTTTTCAGTTTGGCCATTCTCACCAGCATTTGTCAAACATCTAGTGACACGCACATTCTAAGAAACTGTCCCCACCACATGGGAAATACAACCTTTACAATGTTCTAAGGACGCCGAAGAAGCAAAGGTGGGGAAAAGCTGCAAGTGTCGTGCATGTATAGTCAAGTCTGGACCTTTAAACGTGACATTACGAAACGAGAACGGCCCCAAGACGACGGCACCTTTGATGGCCACGGCCCCTGCCAGCGCGGGTCCGAGTCCTGGCGTCGGCGTCCTGGGCTGGTCAGCGGTGCCGTCTTGTTCGCTGTGGCGGTGACTGAGTAACTGGGAGGCGGCAGCGCCGAGCTGACCCTGAGCACATCGCCGGGCGGCCGTTCGCACACCCGCCCACCGGCTGTGGCTCTTCGATGCCGCGAGGGAGAGTGTTGAGTTTGAGTCACGAACTGGCCCCAGTGGCGGGGTCGAACCTCGGGGCTGCAGCATGACCTGCCCATGCCCCCGGGCGGGATCTAGGCGGTTGCCACCCCGTCAGACTCCTCACGTCACTTCCGGGAAAACGGAGCGGCTCCGAGGCTGCGCGGCGGCGGGAAGGAGGGCGCGGGCTTCTCCGAGCCGCTGCCCTCGGGGCTGGTGTGCGGGCACGATCCGCGCTTACTGCAGACTTTCAGGGAGGCAGGTGGGACTCAGAAGCTTCTGGAAGCCAGACAGGTAGGTAAGGGCATGGGAGCCCGGGGAGGTGGTGACCATGGCGAACTAGGAGGGTGACCGGCGGCATCTGGAGGGGACAGTCACTCCGCGGCACCAACCCATTTTTGGAGAAGCACGGCCAGTTCCCCCCGTTCTTCCGAGGAAACGCAGGAGCCTCGGTCTTTACGTGAAGTCTCTCGTTTTCTTTTTTTTTTAAACCTTTACTCAAAAACGTTAAAAATGAAACGTTTTTTAAAAGTTTCTCCTAGAGAAACCCAGTTTGCAGTTAGGAAGGAAGAGAGAACACCTTCCGGGCCCGTTGTCCTCACGGCTGAGGAGGAGGAGGAAACGGAGAGAGTGTGCTCTGCAGGGAGACGTGCGCCCCCCAGCCCCCCGCGGGCAGCACTGCCCAGCCGGGGTCACTCGGTGCCCACGCCCAACGCCCTCCCACTCTCCCGCCAACACGGGATTCATAACTCGCTCCCCCAGCTCCCCCTGAAGATAGCGGGGCCGTGGGACACCGGAGCAGCACCTGCTGTCCTGAATGGGAAGCCAAGCCCACCAGAAGGCTGCTCGGTACCCACTTTTCCTTCCCCGTCCTTGCTTCCGGAAATGTGGATCAAAGATGGAGAGGCAGCAGCCCCACTGTGCGCGTGAGGACAAAGGCTGCAAGTTAAGGATGATGGAGTGAGAAGATGGAAAGAGCCTGGGCCCTTAATGACACATCCGAGTAGCTTCATTGTCCCTTGTCTGTTCAACTCCAGGCTTCTTGCTCTGTGAGGACACAAGGGCTCTTTCTTATCCTGGGCCCCTCAGAAAGCAGAGCCTGAGGCAAGGATTAAGCGCCGGGTAGTTTGCAAGAATGAGGAAGAGAAGCTACAGGCCATGGCAGGGTGAGAGGGGAGGCAAGGGGATGAGGCACTGCCACATGCCCCGGCCTTGCAAAGGGACACCGAGGCTGGCAGGCAGGTGCCTCTACCCACATATACGGGGGGTCTCTGGGCAGGCTGGACAAGTGTCCTGCAGAGGCTGTCAGAGGAAGAGGGAAGTGGAATCCATCTGCCCAGGTCCCTCCAACTCCTATTTCTGATTGGTCAGCGAGTCCCCCATCTGATTCCCGGCTGCCTCCTCAGGCCCCCTTTTCGATAGCTGTCATACCCAATAGCATGTGTGAGGGTTAAGGGACCTCGAGCTCACAGCAGCAATCAGGGGCCATGCCTCCCCGCCCCCATGCCCCAGCAGTTGGTCCTGCGGCTGAGCAGAGCTGTGGCCCACCTAAAAGCCTCCATCACCGACACTGGTGGCAATCCTACATTTTGTCACTTGCAGCTGAACTGTTTCTAATTGACGTACTCTTCACCGTATGCCCAATTTGTAGTGAAGTGTGATGACTCACAAAAATGCTTGAGCAAATGAGATTTCTTTGGGAATTGTGTGTGCACATGCGTGTGTGTGTGTGTGTGTGTGTGCAAGAGACTTTTCTCAATGTGACATATACTTTAATTTTAACATGTTCTTTAGTTTTTAAATAATATGATAACTGATTTTAAAATGTCCTCTATTGAGTGACCTGTTGGTGATGTCATGGTGTGAATTCACATAATCTGTTCACATCATGACATCACCAACACGTGTCATCACATAATCGTGTGTCTCTTGTTAAATAATTAAAAGAAACAACTTTCTCTTGGTAAAACTTTCGGCGTACAGAGGCCGCTACCATCCCCCGGGCCATTACACCCGTGACGATCACCCTCCCGAAAGTAGCCTGAGCTGTGGGTTTGGTGTGTAAGCCTTCGGCCCCTCTGCCCCCCATTTCTGCATACCCGGGTTTTTCCTTCTGAGCTCTGTTTTCGGTTCCATTTATCTACTTTCATAAACCAATGGAAGAAATAAAAAGAAACTAAATAAAACATAAATACGAGAGGGGAAATAGTTGCAAATCACACAGCCAGCAAAGGACTTGTGCCCAGGATAAAGAAAGAACACTCAAAATTCAACAGTAAGACGATGATCACCCCAATTTAAAATGGGACAAAAGACCTGCGCAGGCAGTTTGCCGAAGAGGAGGCAGCGAAGGCAGGCGAGCATGTGGGAAGTTCCTCCCCGTGGCGAGGCCGTGGGCAGAGGCAAAGCGAGACTGCGATGGGATACCACCACGCACTTACTAGAACGGCACCGGTGACCACCACGCACTTACTAGAACGGCACCGGTGACCACCACGCACTTACTAGAACGGCACTGATGACAATGAAGTAAAGGCACGTGGACTCACGCGAGCAGGGACCTAAATGGCATCCGCACCACCGGGCACAGAGCAGCGGCAGGCACACGCCCTGCTCGTGGGGTGTGAAATGGTGTAACAAAGCACGCCAGGAAGCAGGCTGCCCTTACAGATCTGGACACACACTCCCCGTGCAGCCAGAGACCTCGCTGTGCTCGTCCTGGGTGAATGCCAGCGCACGCTCACCCAAAACTCTGTCCTCAAATGTTTATAGCAACTGTACACCCAATTCCCCAAGCTGGGGACTCCCGGGTAAGACCAACGTTTAGGGTTCCCTCTGCACCGTGAACTTGGATGCGGAAGGGAGGTGAGGAGCCTGGATTATGCCTCTAACAGCCTCGTCAGGCCAAGGAGGCACAAAATGGCACTTGGGACGCCCTGGGCTAGGGGAGCCTGGCACAACAAGCCCACACTGCAGGTCGCGATCCCCAAGAGCTGAAGCCCAGGAGTTCTCCTACGGCAACAAGTGTGTAACAAGTGGCTCTCCGAGATGAAACGTCCCGATCGGTAGCACTTGTTAATTCTCATGGTGTGGGTCATGCTCGTCCACCCTGCAGCCCGCGGGGGCCCAGGACGGCTTGGGATGCAGCCCAGCACAAATTCGTAACCTTTCTCAGAACATTACGGAAATTATGCACCGACCGTCTTTTGTTCGCTCGTTTGTTTGTTTGTTTGTATCTCCTCAGCTATTGGTAGTGTGAGTGCACTTTATGTGTGGCCCGGGACAATTCTTCCAATGTGGCCCAGGGCAGCCACAAGGTTGGACACGCCTGGTGTAGATGCTCCCAGCTGAGCCACTCCAAGCTGCCGGCACGACCTCATCGAACACGTGGTTGGGACGAGACGCACACACACACTCAGCTCCCATGAGCGGCACGGGCCCCAGCACCCCACTTCCTGGAGGTGACCTCACGCACCAGCCCCGCGTGCTCGGGATGCGCGGAGCATCTCTCAAACCCTGAGGTTGGCTGAAGTGATTGGAAACGGGCAGCGACGCCTCGGGGCCTCACACACGAACCAACTCCTCTCAAAGCGGAGGCGACCGCGGTTCTCGAGTTCCTCCTAGAAAGCACAGCCCCGTCGCTACAGCAGCAGAGGTCACCAGGCAGGTAAGGACATGAGCGCACGGCCGGGATCAGCACAGACGGCGGGATGAAGGCCGGGCCTCCCGGCGCTCACACAGCGGCCCACCGGGAAGCCGGACGCCAGGCCAGACCAGCTTGTCGGCTCCACGTGCGTGAAGGTCAGAGTGACAGCATGAGGTGACAACGTCGGAGATGCGTGTTTTGGTTGAAAAGTGTGAAGAAAACAGTAAGTGAGAACAATGAAAGTCAGGATTGTGGCTAGTTTTAGGGACGAGAGGGTCTGTGACCGGGGAGGGGCGTCCGGGGCAGCGGGGGCGGGGCGGGCTCTGTTTCTTGGGGACGACGGGCACCCTGGTGGCCAACGCGTAGCAATTTGTTAAACTAGAGACACGTGTCTTACGCATTTTTCTCTTTATGTTACATTTCATGGGGAGGAAGTTTCAAATAATAAATACGTCATGTCCAAGCCGTCTTTATCCAAGTGATCAGAGGTGATTCAACACTTGAGAACTCTATCAGTGTCACCCTGTCGAATAATGGATTAATGAGAAAAGAATCTCAGTTTTTATTTGCCAAATTAAAGAGTGCTGGTGAATTAAAGCCACGTGTGCATGATGGACCACAAAGCCCTCTGAAACTGAGGCCGAAACTTTTCGAGTTGATAAAGAGCATCTACCGGAAATCCAAAGCAAAGGGACAAGGAAAAGGTGCTTGTTGCCCCCCCAGGCGAGCAGCATTTTCCTAGCGTTTCAGCCGGTCGGCGGTGGGAAAGGGGGCTACGGAGAGCGGAAGAGAAAACGCTGTCCCCCTTTGCAGGTACGTGACCCCCCAGAGCCCTGAGCAGCTCCTCCGGGGCGCGCAGCTCTCGGGGCTGCATTTACACGGACGCGGGGGGCCTGGGCTCCCTGCACGTGCACCGCGGGGCCGTCCGCTCACCCCAGTCAGAATTAATGAGTCCCTGAGGAGTCGGGGTCGCAGGTGCCCGCACACAACATTCGCCTTGAGAATGTAGTGGGAAAAGCGCCCTCGGTCCGTGTCAACAGAACGTACCC
This sequence comes from Lyroderma lyra, assembly GCA_004026885.1. Taxonomy (NCBI): domain Eukaryota; kingdom Metazoa; phylum Chordata; class Mammalia; order Chiroptera; family Megadermatidae; genus Lyroderma; species Lyroderma lyra. Next base: position 21,895 of record PVJL010013377.1, read on the forward strand.
AACGCCCGAGCACAAATCCGACGGGGCACGTGCTCTGTCTGAGAGACAGCTGTCAGGCTGCGTGGACGGGCGTTTGGCTGGACCGTAAACTGATGAGAAGACTCTGATCACCGGGTTCGGGGAGGTCCCAACTCTCCCCTAAATTAATGCAAATATTTAGGCAAACTCTAGCCAGAATCCCAGCGAGATCTCACGTGGACCCTGGCAAACTGTCCCTAACGTTCACGTCGGGTTCTGAGGCGCGTGACCAGGATGATTCGGACAAAGAACCGTGTGGGACACTTGCCAGCCAGGAATCAAACTCCGTCACGCAGCCATCGTGTGCAGAGCGGCCATGACCCGGCACAGTTTTGGGGGGAGCCCTGTGGACATGTGGGGTGCGCTCCCAGGCGGGTGTGGGAGTCGGCATGTGGCAGTGGCTGAGTCGTGGGCAGCTCAGGGGCTCCTGTGGCTCCGAATCTACAGGTGTGAGCAAAACTCTTCTAGAAGATGCTGGTCTGTACTGGAGCACGAATTGGGGTGTGGGTAAGTGGGATTCTTCAGGGGGGTCTCTCTCATGCTACAAAGGGCAAGGGGCTCCCAGCTCCCACAGGAGCCCAGCACAGGTACCCACCGTTAAGGGGGACAAAAGATGGTGTGGGACCCCTGAAACAGAACTGATCAGGAGTCACATGACCTGTATTTATTCATCTTCACAAGAATTTTTCTGCACTTTTTCTCCAAGTACTTACTTGGTTTCCATTTTTCAATTGCATTATTTTTTTTTATTGTGGTGAAATACACAGAACATAAAATGGACCATTTGAACCATGTTTAAGGGTCCGACTCAGTGGTACGATGTGCACGCACGTTGTCATGCCACCGGCACCACTAACCGTCATCAGAACCTTGTCCACGTCGCAGAGGGAACCTCTGTGCCCATTATCAGGTGAAAGAACAAACTAGAAGTGGCCATGCTGTGCACCACGGAACACAAAACTGGGTCATCACAGCCACCATCCCCAGAACTTTCTCATCTTCCCAAACCGACACTCTGCTCCCATTACACCCCCACTCCCCACCCTGTCCCCGGACCCTGGCAGCACCTTGGACTTCCCGTCTCTATGAATTTGACGCCACCAGGTCCCTCACATGAGTGACTCTCACAGTACTTGTCCTTTTGTGACTGGCTTTGATGTCCTCAAGGTTCACCCATGTCTCAGCGTGTGTGGGAGCATGTGCCGGAATGCTCCTCCTTTTCATGGCTGAGTAGTATTCCACTGTTTTCCATTCCCCCACTTGGGTAGCTCCCACCTCTTGGCTGTTGGAAGCGATGCTGGTGTGCAAATACCTCTTTGAGGCCTGTTTTCAGTGCTTTATGCATATGTCCAGGAGTATGATTGCTGGATCACGTAGTAACATTATGTTTAATATGTTGAGGAATATTTCAATTTTTAAATGTGTTGTTAATTTACCGCAGTGTGTCAGTTCTATCAAAAGTATGCATGTACTTTTTTGTGTGCATGTACTTTTTTTGTGGGTTTAGAGGAATCCCAAAGCCTGGGATGGTTTGGGAAAGGAGCATTTTTTTCAGGTGTGAGTGAGGTAGGATGTAGTGTGCGTAGAACAAACAAAACCTCAGGGATCTCTCAGGTTTTATCATGACAGATCTCTTGTACTTTACGAAGCTGACGCGTGCATCTGGTGTATGAATGGAATGGGGCAGGACGGCAGCCAAAGGTCACTCCCCGGTGGCCCGAGGAGCTGGCGGCCTCAGAACCTGGCCTGGCCCCGTGGGGCCCCTCGACGAGGGTGCTCCGGGCAGACCTTGCTCCCAGCACGCACCCACGGCCCACTCGCACTGGTGCCCACTCGTGTCCCCGTGCCCTGCCGTGCAGCTTCCTGGCAGAGGGGGACGGGCAGCCTCAGAGCCTGTCATCGGCCAGCGTTGGAGCAGGGAGAAGATGGCTTGATTGTTCTCCCCCATCTGCACCCCACTCGGGAGGAGCACCGTTTTGGGCGCGCTTGCCATGGAACCCACCGTACCCATCGTGAATCGAGAGTTAAGGGAAATTTTTAAAATTAAATCTGAAACCACAGGATATGTACAAGAGGGTGATGATTATGCCTGGGAGTTTTTATCAGTCGCAGCTGTTCCATTATGTTTGTTTACTTTCGGGCAGAAATGGGCCTTTGAAATACACGACCAAAATAAACACTGGCAGCTGGAGTTACCACGGGTAAGTGAGCACACGGCCGGAGCCAGCCCGGAGGCCCGGCGCGCAGCCGCCCGTGTTGACGGCGAGATGAGTAATCCCGTGCTTTCATCCCGACAATACCCCGGAACAGAAAGCTCCCATGAAGAATCCTCCCGGAATCCAGGAGTTGTGACATTCTATGGAATGCTGCAATTCCAGCAAAAGCCGAAAGCTTTTCTTCAAAAAAAAAAAAAAAGAAAGAAAGAAAGAAAAAAGAAATACTGACCGTGGAGTTAAACGTGGTGCCAGACGAGGCCACAGTGGCCCCGTGACAGTCACACTGTCGATAATTAGTGCGGGCAAATATTTATTGAGCACGTGCCACGCGCTGGGCGAAAGGGAAGTCACAACTCCTCTCCCCTGGGAAAACCAGAACTGGCCAGGAGACCAGTAAGTAGTAGCATCACAGGTCACGGTTAAGGCCGAAACAAGGCTCAAGGACAATGAATTTAGTTTGAATTATTAAACCGAGCTGGCGACATGTGTATACAAGTAGTGTAAAAGCTTTATATTTTATTTATTTATTGTTAGACTTAAAACTTTGTATTTTTGTAAGCCCCAAGTCATCTGTAACCCAAAATCAATACAAAATACAAGCACGGGACGCCCCGAGGGACCTGTTTTCCTCGTCTACATCTGAAAACGCGCATTGTTTATGAAGGCACAGTATTTTGCTTCCTCTACATAATGTTTTCCCAGAATGTTAGGAAACTTGCAGATATGAACAAATTTTATTTCAAGAAAAAAGAAACACCCAAAGCATTTATTTTGAAAAGTTGGCATTAGAGTTTCCATCCGAGATCACGCGATTACAGTTTCTGACCGTTTTTGTATAATCAAAGCCACGCTGTGACTACGGAACTACTTGTGAAATCGTCTGGATGAAAATTTCCATTCCCAGATATGGGGGTTCTCGGGGTACAGTGTCCTCGGAGGTGCCGACCCAGAGAACAGGCGACCTCACCGCACACAGGAGTCACTCGGGGGACTCCCGTGACTCCGATCCCTAATTTGCTGCAAGAGGACGGATTGGTGGCGGAGCTCCACCTGCAAGACCGAATGACAAACTGGGTGCAAATCGAGGAGTTTCGTTCCTGAGACCGAGAACACAGTGTGTCGCAGGCGGCGTCGCCTACTGGGCGCTGCTGTCCTCCCACAGTGTTGGAGGACACCTGAATGGTCACATCACTGTCCATGAACGCACCCTCCTCTGCACACAGAGCCTGGCCGCTCGGACACCCTGGTGCTCAGGCCACGGAGGCGATCGGCAGTTGGGTGCATCCGTGGTCCAGACTCGTCCACGGATGACGTTCACAGGTGATGAATTCAGCCAGGCCTGCCTAGATTACAGACAGCTAGATAGTGTCCCCTACGGTCCTGTTACTGCTGAAAATATGTCAGGAAAAGTTAAATTATATGCCCCATCGCCTAGGACGTCCTCGTGCCTTAGGCTGCACGTCACGCACGTCCAGCCTCAGCGGCTTCTGCTCACCGGAATTTATTGGCCTCGCGGCCGCAGCCAAAGGGCCCAAGGTGGCCAGCCCGGCTCCGCCCCGGCCCCCCGCGGGGACGCTGGCTACGCCCCTTTTCCGCTCCCGCATCCCTAGCAAATCAGCTTGGTCTTCTGCTTGTTGCCTCCGGCCCACAGCAGGCTGCCGCCCCTCCACCACCACGTCGTGTGCAAGTTACAAAACAACAGGGAAGACCCGAGGGCAGAGGAGGGATGGCGTCCAGGTGCATCCCCGTCACCCAGAAACCAAAGGCGTCAGGTGACCCACCGACCGGCTTCCACTGACATCCCCCCGCCCCTGTGAGGACCCCAGCCCGCAACCAAGTGCTGGCCAAGAGGGCTGAGATGCCAACGCTGGTTAGATCGGCCCAGACCCAGGCCTCAGGGAGGTGAGGGGACTGTCCCTGTGACGCGCAGCATCTGCCTTTCTCACCGATGATGCAACATGCATCGTCCTGTTGCGTCAGCTCTGAGTCATCGCTCCCCGGGAGGCGGGAATGACTTGTGTGAGGCGCGTGAATTGTATGAGGACCCGCTGGCCTTCGGGGAAGTGGGGACATCCCACCCACCACGCGGCACGGGGAGCTGCTCCTGTTGGGAGAGGGCTCGGGTGGGACGTGGGGCACGGCCCGGCTGTGCGCTGTGACAAGGGGCAGGCTCCTCGGGCAGGGAGGGAGAGCGGTGACAGGAGGACCTCGTCGCCGGGCGCCGTCCTCGGCCCTCTGGGCGTACTGACCTCATCTTCCCGAGGCTAACGTGAGGCGCCCTGCAGTGAGAGCGGGGCGCCTGAGCGGTGGACGGGCTGCCCAGCCTCACAGCCCACGTGTGGGGGCTGCAGCCGGGCGTCTGCGCTCTGCACCCCCAGAGGCGGAAAGAAACGGGTGCAGGAGGGGGGCGGGCCTCCGCGAGGGCCTCTCCCGCAGCCTCCTGTACCTGCTGTAGGAGACTCGGCTCACGAAAGGAATGACTGGACACTGGGACGGGAGGCGGACGAACGCTTCACGTCCAGGCGGGGAGAGTGGTGGGAGCCAGCAGCTGTCCAGGTGGCTCTGGATTCACCGTCGTGGAATCGGAGCTTCCATGCATTTGAGCAGCTCCGTGGAGGACGTGGCCCTGCTGACCGCCGGGACCAGCGAAGGACAGAGCACGGCCGCACCTGGAGGATGGTGGGGTCTTGCGAAGGAATGACCGGGAAGGGACGCAGAATGCCTCTGCCCCAGGAGGAGGTCCGCCCGACTCGGGCGCGAGTGGAGTTTCCAAAGGTTTCATCTTTCTGCTCGGCCCACGGCCATGAAACTCTAACCGTCCTGGTACCACGAACACTGAGCCTCCCCGAGTGCCTGGGAATCCAAGGGGAAGCCATGTCAGTACTGCCAGGCGTGCAGGAGCAGGTGGGCCCAAAGCCCTGATCAGTGGGCACAGGGACCCCAGGACCCACACAGGGAATCCAGAACCACTGGGGGGCTGAGGGGCTGAGCGGGGGCTGTCAGGTTGTCAGTACGCGCCGTTTCTGAGGATGACTTCCACGCCCTGACTTCAGTGACTCAGTAAAATCATTCCTGCCAGTGCCCAGATGTGCAGGCCGGGCCTGGTCAATGTCTGTCCGTAAGAGGCCGGTGGATCAGAGCACGGTCTGTGGTGTCCAGATGGCCCCCTGGAGGCCAAGGGCCCCGGGGCCTGGCACTGAGGCCCCATTGGACATCAGACATTTGCGCTCCACGCAGTGTTCCGGTGACCCGGCCTGAGCTACGGTGCCGACATGAATGGCTGCCACGGCTCGTGTCCCTTCCTGCCTGCTCTGAGACATCAACCCCGGAAAGGGCCGTGACAGCTGGCCTGCATTTATAACCCATCATTGACCATCAAAGCCCTGTGACTCTGTTTGAGAATAACAATATTTTAAAAACTCAAGGTTCCCTCTGGCAGCTGGGAGCATCGTCCATCCTCCTGCCCACGGTCTGGAGAGCGTGCCGTCCGCACTGTGCTGGGCAGGAATGAATCATGATCGAGAGGACACGTGCCTCAAGGGTCACAGACCAAACGCCGTCTTTCAGGGGAGGATCGGGGAGCTACAGGCCAGATGCCGCTGTGTGGAGCCGCCCTCAGGAAGACCTGCAGCCCGAACCAAAGGCAACCGTTTGGCTCCGTCTGTGGAAGCCTGAGAAATCCACTTTCCGCAAGCTCTTACAGCCCGGGGCCCTCCCATTCAATCTTGAATAATAGCGCTGAATTGAGCCGTAAAAGCTTCCGAAGTTTGAAGTCTTTTGACAAGTTAATTTAGCAGTATGGTAAAAAGTTTTCCCCCAAGATAGAATCAAGCCATCCTATCATGAACGCAGCAGCCATCCGGAGGGAAGAAAACACCATTAGGATTAGAACTGCTGTGCGTTATGGAGACCGTTTGTGGCTTCGTGTAATCTTACTATCAATATTTCAGGAGAAAGATTGCACTCGACCGTCAGCTGAAGTCAATACCCCCACTTACAGCAGACACCCGGGGCCAGATCACTTACATCTTTTATTGGAAAAGGAACATTCTTTTTCTAGTTTCTTTCCCACAGTTCTTTAGATTCTAATTTCGCGTGTGTGTGTGTGTGTGTGTGTGTGTGTGTGTTACAAAGAAGTCCTTATTTTTTTTTTCTAGGAAAAAGCAGGAACAAGAAAGGAGCAGCATTTCCTTTGCGCCCACCCACCCCACCCCCGCATCTCCCACCCGCACGCCTCCCCCAGCGGCTGGAAGCTGCTTTTCCTGCCCATTCACGGGGAAGTCGAGTGAGCTCAGTCCTTTCTCCCGCTAAAATGAAAGCCCGTTGAGCGTGGAGGTTTTGTTTGACTGGTTGGTGGTGGTTGTTTGTTTGTTTTGGGGATTTAAGTCAGCAACTCCAACTGCCTGGTTCTGTTCGCCTTTCCGTTTCACGATATGAACACAGGAGAGGAAACAGAACTGCCACCCCGTCCGGGGACTCGGAGACTGTGGCTGAGAACCGCCTGTAGGCGGGATGAGTGGTGCAGATCTGGCTTTGTCACGACGGAGAAAAAAGTCAAGGCAAAGGAAGTCTATTATATTTAACAAAGAAATACTTGAGATGCCACTTGGTCTTGTGCCCTGAATGTAAATCTCCAAATGTTTCTCACCAGGATATTTTAGTGGGAAAAAACAAAACTAAAATAAAAACCGAGGCGCCCCAGCGTTGTGTTTGCACAGAGGCTGCACAGGGTGCTCCTGGGTAGTCACGCAGGTTCTGCGGGGGCAGCGGGCCATGTGCTCCCGTGATTGGCTGGAGCATGTCCTGTGTCACGTCAAGCCCAGGCCCAGACAGAAATTCTGAATGACTCTCACCACGGCTTATGGAGCAGAGGGCAATTTCTCATCTCCATACCGGAAAGATTATTTACTTATTGCTGTGTTACTCGAACATTTTAGGAGGAAAATGCACAATGGGGTGGGGTTGAAGAAAGAGAAGTAACAAAATTTACAGCGCTGATTAAAAAAAAAAGAATAGTGTGCTTCGAATCAGACAGATCTGGGTCCAGACCAAGGGTCGATGGCCCTAAACAATGCTGACAGATTTCTGCGTATTTTCCTTTGTGGTTTGTGTGTGTCGTGTCCCATGTGAGAAATCTTTATAAGAAACACTTCCATGGATGATAAAACTCTCCGTCCCACACTTACTTCTAAAACTTTGAAGTTTTGCTTTTCATATATAGATTTATTTTCCCCGCCAAGTTTATGTGTTCAGTGTGAGATGGAAATTTTACTTATTTTAATACGGTTAAGCAATTGTGCAGACATCAGTTATTTAGCTGGGTACTGCAATTGCTGTCATAGATCGAGTTTTCATGGGACTGTGTGTCGCTGTCTGGACCCAACTCTGTTACGGGGCTCTGCCTCAGCCAGTACCACGTGGCTGGGTTCCTAACGCTCACAAGAGATCTTGATGTCTGTTAGCTGCACCTCCCCGCCCCCCACCACTACCCACCTACCAAAATCTCCTTGCCTGTTCTGGACTCTTTGCTTTTCGGAGGCAACTCTGCAAAACTCACGTTGAAGTTGGGAAATACATTGGTGGGGACAGCCATATTTCCCGTTGGGAGTCTCTCCATCATGGGCACGATGTTCACTTAACTGAATCCAAGATGCCATCGATGAAAGACGCACCATGATGGTAGGTGCAGTGAAGAAACACAACGGGCTGCCATGCACCTACAACCTGTGGCAAAGCGGAGGCACCACTAATTCGAAGACGTATATTTGATTTCTGAGATGTTAAAACTGAACAAAATCCATGTTTCAGACAGAATTGATGGAATTTGGTGTCTGTGTCCTGTTATTTGGGTCCTTTGAAAATACTTTTCCATAAAGTTTCATAATTGTCTCCATAAATATCCTATATAACTTGTTAGAGCCATCTCCAGGGGTCACGCGGGTTTTGCCTGATAGAATCTTCTGTACAATTCTGAGTGTTTCTGTGCATAGGGACGCACTGACGTCTGAGATGTGCTTCTTGGACCCGTCCGTCCTACTAAGCTCTCTCACTGGTTCTAGCAGTTTCCACCTAGGCACTTTTGGAGTCAATGTCTTGTGACTGATTTCTAATTCAATCACCTTTTAGTAACAGAAGGTGGTCTGCATGGTACTGATTCTTTGGAACATGTTGATATTCGCTTTGTGACCTTGTATGTGGCCATGGCCAGTCTTTGTAAATGGTCCGTGTACATCTGATGAGAACGTGTTTGCTAATTTAGGAGTGCAGAGCTCATCTGATCTGTGAACACCCGTTTAAGCTGTGGACGGCTGGATGTGGCCGACGGCGGAGCCCTGGCCTTGGGCCCTCGCCTGTGGACTCACAGATACCACGGTGGGAAAGGCCAAGTGCAAGCCCCTCCGCGTGATCCCCGCCCCGGGCCCCCTGCCCTGGCCACGACAGTGGGTCAGCTGAGCAGAGAAGCTGTCACTGTGTGAGTGATCTAAGCAGGCATGAGCTGTACAAACAACAACAGGAGAGAGAATGACGGGAGAGCTTGGTGGTTAAGCGTTGTAAGACCCTTGCGTTGTCTGGGAAGTTTAACGACATTTCGTTAAGCAAGGCTAAAAGGCTTCAAATAGAAGGTACGACTTCCCAAGCGGGGAGATGGGTGGAAAAAAAGAAGGAAAGGGAATGAAGTCTCCCAGTCCAACGGAAGTTAGGGGAGAAGGCCAGAGCGGCACAGCAGAGGCGGGGTGAGCAGGAAACGCAGGCAGACAGCATTTTCAAACCCTGGCCATGGCCACACCCCAGGCCACAGAACAAGCCTTAATGTGCCCGTGGCCCGACACCATCCACACCTGGGGACTGGGCACGGCCCCAGGCGGGGTCTGCAAACGCTGTGTGCCCACTGGGAGACACAGACCTGGGGTGGCCCCACGTTTCAGAGCCATCTGATCCCTTCCATCGCGCCTGCCCCTCGGGGACGCCTAACCCTCAGAGCCAACGCAGGCCCCTCTGTCACTGTGGCCAGCCTCTCCAAGTGTGCGGGGATGCTGTGGCATCCCGTCAGCTCTGGCTCCTGGTGTTTTTGTCAGGATGTTAAGTCTTGAGTGACACAGGAGGAGCCCAGGTCCCTCTCCGTGTCCAGCTCCGGTGGTCCTCTCCTGGGTCAGTACCCTCGAGGTCTCCTGCTTCTGTCCCTACATGAGTCAAACCCTGTGGCGATTTGTTCAGTGCCCCTTGCATCCTGCAGCAGGAGCTGTAAGCCCTCCGCCAGGCCCACGCACGGAGGTGACCTTTGCTCTAGAAACAAGGATGGACAATCGAGCTGGACAAACGTCCCCGGTGCGGCCTCCTCTCAGCGGAGGCCTCAAGGCCGCCCCCACCCCCACCGAGAGGCCACTTCAGCCCTTAGTCTGATGCCCCGGGGTCCTCAGTACCCTTCTGCGTGCGGGGTCCCGCGGTCCCCCACCAGCCCCTGACTTCAGCACCAGAAACCTGACGGGGCACGCAGGCAGCCCGCGCTGTCACTCCTGGCCCTCCGAGCTCAGGCCTGACCTTCTGCACGGTTCGCCCCGCACCCGCACAAGCAGAGGGGACTCTCTGCGCCCTGTGTGCATCATGGCCCCAGGCGGCCCTCTGCCCAGCGTGGGAAACCCTGATCGCCCTGCCCCCAGCACCTTTCCGGCTGAGCTCAGCTCTGGGCTCCTCTGTGGGGCCCTGCCCGCCCCCGGCCCCCACCTCCTTCCCGTGGGAGTCTCAGTGACTGTGACGCCAGGGCACGCCAGCATTATCACCGCCCCACGCCCCTGCAGCAACGGGACCCCTCCGACCCCAGGACCCCGGTGATGGGGTGGGGATGTGAGAGGGAGGAGGGAGGCGGCCCTGCAGGAAGCTTTAGTGCGCAGCTCAGTGTCTCAGGCAGCGCAGCCGGGTGGGGCCCTGGAAACCGACCGGAGCACCCCTGCAGGCGTCGCACTGCCGGGGAGGAGCCGGGGGCTGCGGGAGGGCACCGTCTTCCTGGCGCTCCCAGGCTGCCCTCCGGACAGGAGCCCTGGGCGCGGCTGTCCCAGAGCAGTGGGTACCCGGGACTTGCGCCCCACACCCACGTTGTCTGCCGCCTGGCCTAGCGCCCCGGGCCCGTGGGCACGCAGTTCTTCCGTGAGCCTTTCCGGGGTCCGCTGCCCCGGCGCTGGGCCGTCATCACGGACTCCACGTGGAGCTGGCACGGCCCTCCAGCTGCCCAGTACTTTCTCGTGGGGCTTTGAAAACGTGGCCTCTGGCTTCCGTCGCTGCTCTGGAGCATTCTGCGATGGGTCCCGTGGTCATTCCTCGGGAGGCCGGCTGTCCTCATGAAGTCTGGCTGTCGCTGGACGACATCACCCCTGCACGCTGGTGTGGGAGGCCTTGTACTCTCCTGTCTCCCCAGCCCACCCATCCTCCCCCGCCCCACCTCCCCACCCCACCTC
>PVJL010013378.1:0-32568 GCA_004026885.1 Lyroderma lyra
CATTAACTCCCTGTAAACCACTGAGCATAAGTTCTCTAAGCCTCAGGTTTGTCATCTGTGAAATAGGGTGGGAAGCAGAGCATCCAGAACTACTGGCTGGCCACCAGGGATGTCCAGTCTGGTGAAAATCTTCACTGAGGCTCTTTTGACAATGATTTTTCTGATCATTCCACGTCTCCTGCACCTTCTTGCAGCAGGTGTTTTCTGCTGAGTGTGGCGTGTGTAGAATATTAAGAGAAAGAACAGTGGCGCAGTGACTCACAAGTTAATATTTGCATTGCGATTATCTATGACAGCCATCTTCGGAATATTAACATTCTAAACCTCTCCCAAGTCATATTTCATAACCTCCCTAATGCACACGCATCCATGAATAAGATTTCATTATTAAGAATTTCATTTCTCATAATGGATTTGTTTTCTAATTTAGGCTCCATGGGCAACGTGCTGAGATGACATGATTTATTGCTTCCCGTTTGCTGGCCTTGGATACTAATTCTGCCTGAGAACTAATTTTATGGCAGTCTGAACTTCTGCTTTTTTATCAGCTTCTACCCAAAGGAGGAAAAACCACAGTTTTAACACCTGTAAAACAAATAAACAAACAAATAACCCCCAGAATGTAGAGGTAAACCTTTCCCTTAGAAGGAAAGACTCAGGTTTGTTCAAAATGCTATTATCCCACCCATGGGCTACTGAAGATGGAATAAAGAAAATGTCAGACAAATAACTGTTCTGGTAGGAAATGGAGCAGACCTATTAAGTCTTAATTAGTCTCCATGTAAACATCCTTCTGGAGTAAACATCTAGGCATGGTCTTCATAGGCTTTAGATTCCACTTTAAACATATTTGCTTATAATGGAGGTCTTTCCTATTGGCCATGAAATATGTATGTGGAAATCCATATTAATCATTTTATGATAAGTGTGCATGTGTATTTTCCAGAGCTCAGGAAGGTTGTAAAGAGAGGGAAAATGAATACTTACTGAGTGTATTAGTTTCTGGTGGCTGCTGTAACAACAGACCATAAACTTGATGGCTTGAAACAAAAGAAAGTTATTCTCTCACAGTTCTAGATGCCACAAATCCAAAACCACTGGGCTGAAATCAAGGTTCAGGCAGGGCTGCATGCACCCCAGAGGCTTTAGGGAATCCATTCCTTCTTACTTCCAGTTTCTAGTAGCCAGCAGCTTTCCTTGGCTTGCAGACATGTCTCCAAATCTCTCTCTGCTCTGACTTTGCATCACCTTCTTTGTGTGCATGAAATCTCATTCTGCCTCCCTCTTACAAGTGAATACATGATTGCATTTAGGGCCCAGTCAGATAATCCAGAATAACCTCCCCAACTCAAGATTCTTAACTTAATCATACCTGTAAAGACACCCCTCCTTTTGCCATATAAGTTAACATTTACTGATTCCAGGGATTAGGACATGGATATCTTCAGAGGCCATTTTCTGCCTCCCACACTGAGCATTTACTCGGTACCATTTCCTACCTGGATCTGTATACCTGCTCCTCCTCCCACAGGCCCTCAATGAGCAGCATACAGTAGGAAAGAACCTTGGGAATCAGGAAACCTGAGTCACTAGCATGGGTGCCATCACTCCTTTTCTGTGTTCAGGGCAAACATTGCTCACTGAGCACAGCACTAGTTTTTGCTGAGCCCCTGAACTTGACCTCAGATCCTCAATACAGTGGTCCTAAAAGTCAATGTGAGTTGAAGCCTATTTGCCACCCCTATCTGAAACTTCAGTTTCTTCATGTATAAAATGGGAGTACTCCCTGAAAATCTGCCTTCTAATGACAGTGTAAGGATCAAATGACATAATGGATTGGTAATCAGTTTATGAATGCTTAAAGCATGTGACTAAAGAAGGTATGTCCCCAGCAGGATATCATGGGGAGACTATAGGGGAGATACAAGGAAAGTAGAGGTCTCTTGGTGCATAGAGATTATGCAGGTCAGGTTCAAAGTAATGTGTGCAGGGCTGAAGCATAGATGATCATTCTTCTCTTTATTCATCCAGTAAAATAAAATTAAGTAGACACAGCCTAAGCAATCAGTAAGGATAGCTTAAAAATAACATCACTCAGCATGTAAATCATGTGCTAGTGTTTGCTTAGTTCACAATAGCCAGCTGGTATGTATTGGCCTGAAGTCAGGACTCTACACACTTGCCAGGCATCCAAGCATCACCAGCTCTGTCTGTTCAAATTATAGCAACCCTTCAAGATCTATTGAAAATACACCCCTCTAGGAACTCTTCCCTGATATGACAAGAAGTGCTCTTGCACAACTCCTATGCATCCTGCCATATGCATTTCAAGGTTCACTTAGATAGCGACAGGGACAAGTCACCCTGCCTCCACAGATGTTTCAGAAGCTCTTTCCAAAAAGCCTTTAAGTGAATTCCCCTGCCCCCTGTTAGAATCAGAACGCTAACCCTCAATAGCTTAGTGAGCCCTTTGGGTGACAGTTCCGGCTAGGCTGCTTTGACTGGGATCTGGTTCTAGGTTTGGTTCTGCTACAGACCAGCTGTGTGACCTTGACATGCCCTGAGACTCAGCTGTTCCTCTATAAATGAAAAGAGGGTTGAACACCTGTCCTCTCTACCTGTCAGCATTATTGGCAGTGATTAAAAACACAGACTTTGTTGCATACAGACTGGTTCAAATCCCAGCTCACATTGTCATTCTAGCTGTGTGACCTTGGCAAAGCTGCTAAACCTTGCTCAGTCAGGTTTTTTTTCACCTGTAAAATGAGAATACTAAGGCTTACTTTCTAGGACTCTTAGTAGAGATAATATATGTATTATATAATGATTAGCACAATACCTGACATCTAATAATTGCTCAACACATGTTAGCAAGAGTTATTTAGCAAGAGGAAGTGCTTCAGTTAAAAAAAGAAAAAAAAGAGATTGTCAGACTGGAGGTACAGCTAGGCAGGACAGAGGCAGCTGAGACCAGACAGGTAGTCCAGGAGTAGGCAGATCCAGGAAGGGGGTTCTTGCAGTCTAAAGTTCAAGATCAGGCTGGTTGTGTTGAAATAATCCTAATGATAATAATCAGCACACAGGATGGAATTGTCCTAAGCAAACTTACTTAACTCCTTAGCAATCTCATTGGTAAGGTATTATCTTCCATTTACAGGTGACGAAAAAGAGGCTCAAAAGTGTCAGATGACTTACCCAAGGTCACATAAAAGATCAGAACTTCAAACCCAGGGTGTCTGTTGTCATAGCCCTTGCTCTTAGCTACGAAGTAAACATGGCATGTGTGAGGTTCCTAACACCATGGGGGATAAGAACAGGTGTTCAACACTGCTTATTTCCCTGTCCCTGGTAGAAGAGCAAGAGTATGGCTGGTACCATTCTGGGCAAAGCTTCCTTCTGACCTCAGGAGGAGAAGCTCAGGGAGATGGATGTTCCACTGGACAGGTAAAAGTGGGCATGTTAAAAGTGATCCTTTAACCATCTTTAAATAAGCCGTAAACTACAAAGTGAGATCATTTAAATTTATCTGGAATTAGCTGCATTTAAAAATCCTTGCTAGGAATGAAAACCTCCAAGTGTCCCATATTCTAAGTTTAAAGCCAACCTTTCCCCCACCCCCAAAAGTGAGAGGGTCCAGGCAAGCAGAGCCAGCACCATGCCCTACCCTGCCATCACCACTCTCTAACTTGGGCAAGGTAAGAGGAGGCTTAGGAATAAGAACAGGGTTGGAGAATGCAGTATTTGAAAAGAGAGATTATCCCCTTTGCTCACCTTCCCATGGGGAAGACAGGGTTCTTGACTGGTCTCGGCATCAGAGTCCCCATGTATTGGCTGGGAATGCATTTGGGTGCAAGTAACAGGAAATAGGACCTGAGTGCCTTGTCCTGGTGGTTGCTGTGTTAGTTCACATGGGGCACCCTCAATCATGCCATCCAGGACACAGCCTATTTCTTCTTGTTCCACCATCCTTCATGTGTTGGTTTTGCAGGGGTGTCCAAACTTTTGGCTTCCATGGAAGAAGAATTGTTTGGGGCCACAGATAAAATACACTAACACCAACGATAGCTGATGAGCTTTAAAAAAAAAAAAGGTCCATGCATAATTTTTGTAGTGTTTAAGAAAGTTTACAAATCTGTGTTGGGTCGCATTCAAAGCCACTCTGGGCCTCGTGCAGCCTGTTGGCTGCAGGTTGGACAAGCTTGCATCTAGCTTGTCACTTAATGGTTGCGAAAAGGCTTTACACTTCCAAGTTTTCTACTGCTTACGTCAAGACAAGGGAAAGGACCAAAGGCATTCTCCTTGCAGGCTCGGCCTTTTGTGCCTGCTTCCTACACACAGGTCTTATGGTTCATTGGCCAGAACTGGGTTACTAGCCCACCCTAAAACCAACCACTGACCAAGGGTCATGAGAGTACTATGACTGTCTTTGACCAATCAAAATTCATCTCCTAGAGCTGGGACAAGGGATCTGATAACATGGAATCTCTGTCTACTACCTGTGGGAAGTGAGGAAAGGGAGGTGTGAAGGCTACTGGGCAGGCAGTGGATAATATCTGCTCCACCTCAAGAGAACCAATAGTAACTTTGGGGTGCAATAAAAGGACGCTGACATCTCATTCCCTGACTGGACACTTGCTAGATCCCAGTCTTGGTTGCCTGCCTCAGTGCCATCAGATTTGGACAAAAACACACTGGGGAGAGCTGGGCAAGGCCAGACACAAAGGACACAGGGACCACTTTTTGGACTTCTGAATTATTAAGAGATAAAGAAGATGACTTTCACCTATGCCAAGCACCTCAGGGTCAGGGATCAAAGACGATAGATGAGACTAGGAATTATGGGGACCATCACTGATGCAGCAAAGAGCCAGCTAGCATCCAGGGCATGCTGTGTGAATTGAGGCTTGACAGTCAAAGAAGTTATAATTTGTGGAAGAAGAAGAAATTTTAAAAGCCTTCATTCTCTAGACTAACTTCTCTCTGTCCTCTGCAGTTTCACACAGTTTCCTTCAATACTTTCCAATCACAGTTTTAACAACCATCACGTCAACACGGTACCTTCATCTTCAGGGAGCAACTCTCTTCCTGTTCCCCTCGCCCTCCACTCCAACCTTGCTTCTGGATCAAGCCTGATAGGAAATGAGAATATGGTCTGTACTGTTATCAAGCACAAGGTGGAGACCCCAACTATGGTAGAAAGCAAGGGTTTGTTCTTAGAAGTAATAGGACCCAGGTTATAAGCATAGGAGTCCAAGGTCAGCTCCTTCCCTTCACTGATGCAGCAATTCCCTGCATAGAGGCAGATTGCAATGTGTCTGGTTGCATGTCATGCAGAGCAGATTAAAACAAGTATTCTAACAGACAATAATGCTTTTTTTATGGATGAAGGAACTTGAGGCTCAGAGAGGTTAACTGAGGCCTAGAGATCACACAACTTGGGACAGAACTACCTATCATATCCAGGTCTTTTGGAGTCTCATCCTTGGGTCTCTCTGCCACACCATGCTTCCCTGAGATTTCAGGAAAAAAAGAAGTAGTTCAACTTCCCTCTCTCCCCTCCCTGAAGCATTCCTGTCTCCAGTGGATTTACCTTTTTGGTACCACTGTTCTGCTCACTTGGCATCTCTATGGGGAAGCCTCACCTCATCCTTCAAACCTTTCCTGCCTGGGAGTCCTTATTGCTCCCCAGGAGACTGACTGCAGAGGGGGGCAGTTATGGGGCTAATAGGAAAACATGGGGATTGCATTATTGGGGGCATGTAAATTGGTACACATTTTCTGGAGAGTTGGTAGCTCTGTGTGTCAAAAATCTAAATAATATGGGTATGCTTTGATGCAGCAATTCCACTATAAGACATTTATCCTGAGGAAATAATCAAAGAAGTATAGAAAGTACAAACAAGTGCAAAAAAAAAAAGAAAAGAAAAGAAAAGAAAGTCTAAAAGCTTTTAGTAAGAGATTAGGTGAAGATAGGATATCCATACAGTGCAACACTATGCAATCATTCAAAGTGATGATGTCAGTTTATATTTATTGTTATGTAAATGAACATGATACACCAAAGCATAGGCCATATGTATAGTAGTATAGTATGATCTCATCTTTTGTAAATATAATATGTTGTGCATGTGTGTGTATTTGTGTAAGTGTGAGCTCTCCTAATGGACATGCAGTCACTCAGCTGACTCAGTGGTTGGGGTACCCCTTCCCTTCCACCTGGAAGACCTCGAGGGCTGATGCTCAGGCCCACTGAAGGTTCTGGATCGAAGGCTGTGGGCCTTTGCACCCACCCACTGTGCTCCCACCAGATAGCTCATATGCTTAGCAGGAGCCAGTTATGTAGTTCTCTCACCTTTTTATTCTGATTTACTTGTTATTGTAATTTTATAGTTAAATATCCTATAAATCAAAAAATAGGAGCGAATATGTCAGATCGGCACTAGACTTAGGAGGGGAGCATTTTATAAATTATATAAATGTCTAATTATGGCATTGTATACCTGAAAATAATATAAAAAATACTGAATGTCAACTATGGTGTGTGTGTGTGTGTGTGTGTGTGTGTGTGTGTGTACACATATATACATATACATATACACACATATATATATGTAACCTTGGGATATAGAGTACAGCATAAGGAATGTAGTCAATGGTAATGTAAATTGTCAGATGGGAAATAGACTTATTGGAGTTATTACTATGTGAGGTGTATAAAAGTTTAACAAGTTTGTTGTTTTGTATACCTGAAACTAATAATAATAATAAAATGTAAAAATATGAGTGAAAACAGAAAAAGCTACTTTTAAAAAACTAGTTAAATGCTTTGAAGAATTTAACTGCTGTTGGGGATAGGTGCCCTAGCTATATTGGATAGGAGGGGTTCATAAAAATTTCAGATTCTGCTCTCAGACTGCTTCACAGATGTTTTAAGTTTTCTTTCTTCTTCAAAGAAGCCTAAACAAGAATTTGGAGAAAAAATATTATGATGTCTATACAAGAAAGATGAAAGTGACCTCTCTTTAGCAGAATGACAGTGACATAAAAGGCCGCATTAAAACATTGATGCATTTTAAGTTACAGATTTAGCCTAACCCACTAAATACTGGTTCCAATACTATCACATAAAAAGGCTTACGCTAGGTAAGTCTAGATTTAGGAAAAGGAAAGATATAGTGACATATCTGGATGTGGTGAGATTTATGATTGATTTTTACTCTCTTCTTTGTATCTCGCTACACTTTAAAAATAAGAGTGTTTATTACTTTTATAATCAGAAAATACCACTAAGCCATGACCATTTTTGGAGAGAAGAGACACTTCAGGATTAAAGAATGACATGCTGACAATTGGGGGTGCCCTGGGGAAAGTTTGTCTGTCTTCCCCTGGTGACTGGAACTGCTTGGATTATTTTCTTGTGCACGTAAATCCTCATAGTGATCACGAACTTGGCTCCTTGGTTCAGTCCCTGCCGGATGAGGTCAGCCCTCAGACATCTCAACCCACTTAATTACCATGGGAATAGGGAGCAGGAAGTCCGGCAGAGCAAGTCTTGGGGAGGAGAGCTGGGCATTCCCCAGGTGATGCAAGTGGTGGGGACCATGAGTAAGTCAGATCAGAATCAGGATGCCATTAGGCAACAGTCCTGAGCACCTCAGGTTGCTCTCATTCACAGAGGTCACACACTAGCAGAGGTCACCTTGCATAAAGCTGGGCTCAACTTCACTGTATAGATAAAGCCACAATATTTATGTTTTTATAAGTATAATTTTCTTTCCATGGAACTTTTAAGTAATTATTCATTCTTGACTTTCAGAAATACTTGTTGAAAACCAACTTCCAACCATGATAACTAATTCTAAAACTGTAACAAAGTTGTTCAAAGTCTTGCGTAAAAAATGAAAATGGAAACAAAAATCTGTTCTTATTCCAATGCCTTTCTACAATACTCTGCTTCGGTGCTAGAAAGGCTGGGACAATCAGACATGAGAAAAAAGAAAAACCTGACAGGTTGAAATCCTGCCTTTGGAAATCGGGTTATTAATTATTCAAGGACATTCAAGGGATATGGAGTTTAGTGGCAGCTCAAATAGAAAAGACTCGGAGCTCTTCTTGGGATGAAGTCAAGGCAGCGGTCACTTACAAAAGCAAATGGAAGTCATCATTGCACACAGTCTGTCTGTGATGGGCACAGGGACACTGGGCTTAAGGAACAGTGATCGGTTAGGCTGGAGTACGGGGACATGCAGAGAAGCAGAGATGAGGCTGGACTCTGCCTTCCCTTCCAATTTGCTATTGGAAGCAGTAGCAGGCATCTCTCTGTTTGGGATTAGAGGCCCAAGAGCAATCAATCCCATTCCTGGCGGTATTTGGAAAACTAACTTTACTCTAATGCCAAGAGATGGGCTCTGGAGTCAGCCAGTCCTGATTCACATCCTGGCTATCACATGTGAGTTCTTTAACACAGATTTTTAAACCAGTTCAAAACAGAGGGCATGCTGGAGGGCAATACTGCTAAAATTCGGTCAACACATTCCTTGTTTTACACAGTTGATATGTCCCTACAAGGTGGCATGTAAAACAAGTCCTAAATTAAATGCATGAGCATGCTCTCTCGCTCGCTCTCTCTCTGTCTCTCACTCTCTCCCTTTCTTTCTCTCTCCCTCCCATATTCACACACATAAAAATCAGTGGAACCCACAGGATTCAGATAGAAGAAGCATCACTTTTATACTTTTCTAAATCAATGCAAACCCTGC
Source organism: Lyroderma lyra (assembly GCA_004026885.1). Classification (NCBI taxonomy): domain Eukaryota; kingdom Metazoa; phylum Chordata; class Mammalia; order Chiroptera; family Megadermatidae; genus Lyroderma; species Lyroderma lyra. The sequence continues at coordinate 8,760 of PVJL010013378.1, forward strand.
TCAGCCCCCACTTACCTGGTTGGTAGAGTCAGAAGGTACAGTCTTGGTCGTTTTGAGGGTTGTTTCTGTCATTTGTGATTGTACATGAAGAGGGACCTAGATCCTCAGACAGTCATGCAGATGCTGATGGCCAAGCCAGTCTTTGTCCATTTCAGGATGGTGGCTCCACCGACGGTAATCATACCACGTCAGGGACACTTGGCTGCTGGGCCTCCAAAGCCTTGATGCTTTGTGCTTAGCTCACCTGGAAACCCCATAACCCTCCTCCCCTTCAGAAACCCTGCTACCTCCAGGGCAGTGGGAAGAGGTGCATGCTGGGGCTTCTTAATCCTCCATGATGCCAGTCCTGACATCCCAGCTCCCCCACACTGGGCTTTTGCACCCTTGCAGCCTCTAACTCCCATCTGATGGACCCATCTACCTTACTCGCCCTTCCTGGAGCTGAAACAGAGAAGCTGTCATCTCCCCACAACCATCCAGGTCAGGGGTCCAGAACTAAGAACTGAACACAGAGTGAAATTTCCTGAAAGGGAAAATTCACCTTTCTTTTATTTTTACTTTCTTTCTTTCTTTTTCTGTTTGTTATTGTGTCCATAACAACAAAAAGAATCGGACACTGATTAAATTCTCATGAAAGCAATATTTTTAAATAAAGAAACCCCGTAGCAAATCCTTTAACAGAGCAAAAAGCATCCTCTAGAGATTTAATTAATAATCACCTACCAATATAATTGCTTTGTAGATAGTTTTCTTTTTAACTGACAAAACTAATAGCATAAACATATGATGGCCACATGACACTTCAAAAATTCTAGGGGCAACATGGGCTTTGAGGTCAGGGGCCATAGTTTCAAATCCAATTCCGTCACCAGTGTGTGATCTTGGGCAAGTTATTTGACATTTCTGTAAATATAAGAGAGGCAACAACCATTATTTATTTTTCTATTCTCAGGCACAGCACTTGGTATACAGAAGGCATTCCATAAATGCATTGAACAAATGAGCAAACTAAGGGCACCTAGCACAAACTAGATGTTTAATAAGCATGAGGTTTCTTTGTCTCCTCCCCAGTCTGGTTTTTTTTTTAATTCATTTTTATTGTTAGACTTATTGGGGTGACATCTGTTAGCAAGAATTACATAGGTTTCAGGCATACAATTCTACAGTGCATTGTCAACTTGATGTATAATAAGTTCACCACCCAGTGTGAGTTCTCTTTCCATCACCTTATATTTAGCTTCCCCTCCCTCCCCTCCCACCCCCCCCAGTCTGTTTTTTTAAGCTTTTTATTTTGAACAAATGAATAGACTCACAAGAAGTTATAAAAATAGTATAGAGAGATCCCATGTACCCATCATCCAGTTACCTGCAATGCCCACAATCACATGCCTGTAATGTATTGTCCATTGGCGCAATAGAGTTTGGTCAGTTTCTGCATGCACTCACTCTTTTTGCATGTCTTGCATACTGCCACCATCAAGACACACAAGTGACCATCACCACAAAGCAGCTGCCTGGCGCTGGCCCTTTATAGTCACAGCCCTTGTCCCCTTGCCAAGCCCCTGGCAGTCACTTATCTCCTCTCCATCTCTATAATTTTGTCAATTGGAGAATGTTTTATAAATGAAATCATAGACGATCTAACCTTCTAAGGTTAATTTTTTTTATCACTTAGCATAATGCCCTCCAGGTGCACCCAAATAATTGCGTGTATCAGTAATTTATCCCTTTTTATTTCTGGGCAGTGTTCCAAACTGTGGTATGGGTGTACCACAGTTTGCTTACTCTGTACCCACCAAAGGGCACTTCGGTTGTTTCCAGTTTGGGGCTACCACAAATAAAACTGCTGTGGACACTTGTGTATAGGACATTTTTGCTGAACCATGTGTTGTGAACATTTTGTGTGAACTAAGATTCTCTGGGGGAAAAATGTGTTATGAAGGTTTTGTGTGAACATGTTTTCACTTCTCTGAAATAAATGCCCAGGATTAAGATTCATGAGTCATATAGCAAGTACAGGTTTAAGTTTTTAAGAAAGTGTCAGGCAGATTTCTAGAGTGACTGTACCATTTTACATGCCCACCAAGAACATACGCAAGTTTCACTTTCTCCTCATCCTCTCCAGCATTTGCTTTATTAATATTTTTTATTTTAGCCATTCTAGTAAGTGTGTAGTGGCATCTCACTGTGATTTCAATTTGCATTTCCCTGGTGATAACAGTGTTGAACATCTTTTTCTTTTTTAAAGACTGTTATTAAAACATAGCTAACATACAATATTATATTAGTTTCAGGTGTACATTATAGTTATTCAACATTTATACACCTAAAGAAGTAATCACCATGGTAAGTCCAGCAGCCCTCTGACATCATACCACGCTTTCACAATACTATTGACTGTATTCCTTATGCTGTACGTGACACCCCATGACTTACTTGTTTTATACCTGGAAATTTGGACCTCTTATTCCCTTCACCCTTTTTCTCCCCTTTAAACATTTTTTTCAATTACAGTTGCTATTTAATACTCGTATTATTTTATATTAGTTTCAAGTGTACAGCACAGTGGTTAGACATCTATATAACTTATGAAGTGATCCTTTTGGCTAGTCTAGTACCCACCTGGCAGTAAATGTAGTCCCTTCCATATTATTGACTATGCTCTCTATGCTTTGCTTTATATCCCTATGACAATTTGGTACCTACCAATTTGTACTTCTTAATCCCTTCACTTTCTTCACTCAGCTCCCCAACTCCCTTCCATCTGGTAACAATCAGAATGTTCTCTGTATCTATGAGTTTGTTTTTGTTTTGTTTGTTTATTTGTTTGTTTTGTTCTTTAGATTCCACCTATGAGTGAAATCACATCGCACCTGTCTTTCTCTGGCTGACATACTCCACTCAGCATGAATGGACCTGCAGGTGCATCCATGCTGCCACAGATGGCAGCAACCCATTCCCTTCCATGGCCGAGCCGTATTCCACTGTATACCTGTATATGTATCACTTCCTTTTTATGCATTCATTCATTGACAGACACCCAGGCTTCCTCCACATCTTGGCCATTATCAACAATCCTGCAATGAACATGTGGATGCACACATCTTCTCAAAGAAGCCTTTTGGGTATCTTTGGATAAACATCCAGAAGTGGGATTACTGGGTCCTTCTTTGTGTCTGGTTATAGCCTTTGTTTTAAAGTTCATTTTTTCTGGTATAAGTATCGCTATTCCAGCTTTTGTTTTATTTTGTTTTGTTTTCATTTTCATGAAATACACTTTTTCATCCCTTTACTTTCAATCTGTGCGTGTCTTTCAATCTGCAGAGAGTCTCCTGTAGGCAGCATATGTAAGGGTCTTGTTTTCTTATCCACTCAGCCACCCTGTCTTTTGATTAGAACATTTAATCCATTTATAGTTAAAGTAATTATTAATAGAAATATAATTATTGCCATTTTATTATTTTTATTTTTTATTTATACTTTTTCATCTTAAAGAAGTTCCTCTAACATTTCTTGAAATACTGATTTGGTGGTGATGAACTCCTTTGTTTTTTTAATCTGGGAAGTTCTTTATCTGTCTTTTAATTCTAAATGATAGCTTTGTTGAGTAGAATAATCTTGGTTGTAGGTCCTTGTTTTTCATCACTTTGAATGTTGTGTGCCAAGCCCTTCCGGCCTACAAAGCTTTTGTTGAGAAATCAGCTGATTCATGGGAGCTCCCTTGTAGGTAACTAACTGCTTTTCTCTTGCTGCTTTTAAGGTATTGTCTTTGTCTTTAAGCTTTGGCAGTTTCATTATGATGTGTCTTGGTGTGGGCCACTTTAGATTCATCTTGATGGGGACTCTGTGCTTCCTCGGCTTGTATGTCTGTTTCCTTTGCCAGGTTAGGGAAGTTTTTCATCATTATTTCTTCAAAGAGGTTTTCAATTCCTTGCTTTGTCTCCTCTTCTGGTACCCCTATGATGCAAATTTTGACATGCCTGATGTTGTCCCAGAAGCCCCTTAACCTATTTCAGTTTTTTAATTCTTTTCTTCTTTTTACTGTTCTGATTGGGTGTTTTCTGCTTCCTTGTCTTCTAAATAGCTGTTTCAATTCTCTGCTTCATCTATTCTGCTGTTGATTTCTTCTAGTGTATTCTTAATTTCTGGGTTTTTTATGGTTTCTATTTTTTTTTTATGCTTACTGTCTTTTTGTTGAAGTTCTCACTAAGCTCCTTGACCATCCTTATTACCAGTGTTTTGAAGTCTGTATCTGGTAGATTGCTTACCTGAATTTTGTTTAGTTCTCTTCTTGAACTTTTCTCCGGTTCTTTCATTTGGTACATATTTTTATGTTTCCTCATTTTAGCTGCCTCTCAGTGATTGTTTTTATGTGTTAGATAGATGTGTTACATCTCTCAGTCTTGTCAGGGTTTCCTTATGTATTAGGTGTCCTGTGTGGTCCAGTGACAGTCTCCCTTGTCACCTGAGATGGATGCTCCAGAAATGTCCCTTGTGTGGGTTCTGTGTGCTCCCTTGTTTTAGTTGAGGCTTGATTGCTGTTGACACATCAGTGGGTGGGATCGACCCTCAGGCTTACTGGCTGTGAGGATTGGCCACAATCACAGAATACAAACTGCTCTGTGGAAGCTGACACAGTGGAGCAGGATTCACCCCAGTGGATTCTGATGCCTGCTGAGACTATTCTTTGAGTGTACCACATGTGGAGCTAATCGGGTGATGTTATCTGATGGTTTGAAGCTGGCTACTGGGTATGTGGATTCTGGGGCCTCTTGGAAGGGCTTCCTGTGCAAGCCAACGTCAGCTGCTGCCTATGACTGATCTGGGGCTACCTGGATCCATGGTTGGTCACTGTCTGTACTGGACCTAGAGGTGTGTGGGAGAGGCCATGCTGTTAACTGAGACCATCTGTCACCAGAACCAGGTCTGGGGAAACTCAGTAAAAGGACCAGGGTACCCCAATGAGTATTGCCAGCTGTCCATAAGACTCAGCAGCTGAAAGAGCTTGGAAAGTACAGAAGTTGGGCGAGGCAGGTTCTAAGGGAGTCATCAGCACAAAAGAGAGTGGTGTTCAATGGGTTAATACACATTCAGATTTGATATCAGTGCTAAGTCTGGGTCCACTCCACAAAACTCTCAGAGCACATGGATGCCAGTTGCCACTCACAATGGGTTCATGAACCCCTGAGAGTTGTCCAAGAAAGACTGTGACATGGGCCAAAACTGATTGTCTGCCAGCCACAGAACACCTCTGGCATTGTGCAAGTAGGGTGAGGTAGAGTCCCAGGGAGTCACTGAGATGGAGTGAGCAGAGATCACCAAGCCAATAAAAATTCAGATTTGGCCATGTGAGGGAGGGCTTGACACAGGAAAGATGGTGTCTGCCTGCAGGCTGCACAGGAGGGAGGCTCAACACAGGGACATGGTGGCTTTGCCTCCAGCTCTCACCCTAAACACACACAACTCAGTCTCGTCCTGTGTGTCTCTCATACCTCCCAAGCCACAGTTTCCCTGCTGAAGCCCAGGGTGAGTGCCTGGGAGTGATCAAGTCTGTGTGTGGGCCTTTAGGTGGACTCCTGGGTTTCCAGTTGTCTTCCATCTTACCTGGTCCAACAAAATCCCCACTGATTTTTATAGCCAGATGGTGTGGAGGTGCCTCTTGCCAGCACTGGTGCTCTAGGCTGGGGGGCCAAGTGTGGGGTTGGGAATCCTCACTCTTTAGGGTGCATCTCTGCTGCTGAGATAGCTCTTCCAATTCTTCATAGCCACACATGGTTGTGGTGCCAGCCCATTTCACATCTCTGCCCCTCCTACCAGTCTTGAGGTAGCTTCCTCTTTATAGCCCTAGTTATAAGACTTCTGTTCAGTTAGTCTTCAGATGGTTCTACAACTTGATTGTTCTACAATTTAGTTGTAATTTTAATGTGGCTATGGGACAAGGCAAGCACAGAGTTTACCTACTCCACCATCTTGACCAGAAATTTGAACATCTTTTCAAGTGTTTATTTGCTATCTCTGTATCTTTTTTAGTGAGACTTTTAAGTTTTTTGCTCATTTTTAACTTGAATTGTTTTATTACTGGTGAGTTTAGAGAGTTTTTTATTCTGAAAACAGCCTTTTGTCAGATATGTAATTTGCAAATGGTTTTTCCTAGCCTGTACTTATTCTATCCTCTTAAGTCTTTCACAGAGTAGAAGTTTTTAATTTTAATAAAGTCCAAACATTTATTTTTTTTCTTTATGGATTGTGATATTGATGCTATGTCTAAGAACTAACTACTCTCCTAACTTTAGATCATGAATAGTTTCTCCTATGTTCTCTTTTAAAGGTTTTATGGTTTTACACTGTACATTTAGATCTCTGATCGATTTTGAGCTTATTTTTGTATGAGGTTTGAGGTAGAGGTCAAAATTCATTTTATTGGCTATTGATGTCCTGTCCATTTGTTTCTGCCAAGTAAGAGAAGAGCATCAAGTTCTACAGGAGTCATAGAAGTAAGATAACACTCATGGAGGTGGGATGTCTGCGTAGTCCCTCACAGAAAATTATTTATACTCCCATGTGTATCTAGAATGAGCTTGATGCTATGAAACCAAACATTTCACCAGTGAGTCTTTGTTCTGCAATCATATCGTGTAACTAAATATTGTTCATACTGGATCTCTGAGGAGACTTTTGCTGACCTTTGCGTCACAATCTATAGTAAATTTTTGTTGGAAGCAGGAAGTGAAAATGATAATATATCATTTGAGGGTAGGAAAGGGTGTGTCTTACAGAATCATGGCCTCAGACGTGAAAAGGGCCCAAAGCCGGAATCCCTTCTCAAGCCTTTTTGCAAAGAAGGACAATCTTTCATTCCGCACAGTTACTATGTGTCAGGAACAAGGCAATAAAAGACATGGAGTGAAAAAAAAAACAGACATGGTCCCTGCCCTCTGGTGGAGGAAGAGGGGTGGAGTGCAGTAATTATACATATATACACACAATACTGTTTGTCAAAAGCTAGTGATGAGATGCTGAAGGAACATATTGCAGTTACATCTTAACCCATACTTAGGGAATCAGGCAATGCTTCCTGAAAGAAGTCACACTGAACCTGAGACCTCACAAATAACAAGCAGAGAGCCAGGTGTAGGGAAGTAGGTGAGATAGTAATGGTAATAAGAGAGAAAAGTCTTCCAGGTGAGGTGGAAGAGCATGTGAAAGGCCCAGAAGTGATAGTGAGATTAGTGAGGTGTGGATCTAAAGCACCCAGTATTGTTGGTTTGTAATGTGCAAGAGGAAAGGGCAAAGGATGAGGCTGCTCAGATCAAATTCTGAAGAATGTTGAAAGTCACTATGGAATTCATGGCCGAAGGAAAGTCGTGGCCAAGGAATTCAGCCATTTCATGAGAACATCAGAATGTACTGAAAGGCTCTGAGCAGGAGTGTAATAGATTCATATTTGTACTTTAGAAATATCACTGTGACAACATGAAGGCAGATTGGCGGGAATCTAGGTGGCTGGCTGGGGTATTGGTTAGGAGACCGTTGCAACAGATGATGGCACCAGAATGGGGGCAGTGGAGAATGGTTGGTGCATTTTCATTCGAGTAAGATCTGAGCTTAAAGAGAAAGATGAAGTTTTAAAGATCACTTTGAGAAATGGGAGAGAGTTGTGCAGAGAAACAGAAGAAGTGAGTTGAGAAATCAATTGAGGTGGAACTGTCACATGGACACCCCTATCCCTTCCCCTTTGAGATTCTACCCTGTCTGACAGTCCTGCTTGAGCAAAACTCTGCTTTTTTATAACTTCCCTGCCTTAGCCCAGCTTCACCCTGAGGGACCACACAGAACTAGTCCACCTCTGCGAGTGCATGGAAGTGCTTGGACATTCTCTCAAGCTTTCTTTTCTCCAGCTTACTCATGCCTAGTCCCTACAACTACTTCCCATTTGGCCTGGGTTCCTGACCCCTCATCTTCCCGGTACTCCTTTTACCTCCTGTCTTATGTAATCATTTGATGCCCCAACTCTGAACAGAGTCTGTTCAGCCAGAGAATAGTCTCACTCTCTGGAACTGGGACATTCCACTCCTAGCACTCACACACACACACACACACACACACACACACACACACACGCACTTCTATCCTTGTCAGGGAAGTTGCCTCTCCCTGAACATTTGAGACAACATCCCCAGTGAGATCTATGGTTACCCTGAGCATTAAGCGCAGGCCTGGGCCCAGAGCCTCAGTTGGGGAAACAGGTTTGACGAGGCCCTCAGTGACTCACCTCTAAGAGCCGGCAACTGAGAGCCTCAGCCAGAATGGATTTGCTGCCTTTTTCTCTGGTGAGAATCGAGGCACCAGCAACTATTCTGTCACCAATGTGGGGTGTGGGGCCTGTGAGGAAAATAGGTGGGACCCTGGTTTCATCTTCAGGAACCATACATCCTTTTTGGGAGAGAGCATGTAGAAGGGTGGTCAGAGAAGACCCTTCCTAGAGGAAATGGGGCTGCAGCTAGGCCTCGGAGGACAGGGGAGTATCAACTGATGTGAAGAGTAAGGCAGTGCACTAGGATGGAAAGGAAAGGTATAGAGGTCAGAGTCTAAGGTAGACAAATGGGAGGAAAAGAAAAGAAGACCCTATGGTCAGAGCAGAGACTTTATATATGTGAACATTGAGAGAAAATACTGCAAAGGTAGGTTGGAACCATAATGGGGTGCCAGCTATAGAGGCTGGACTCTCCTCCATGCAGGAAGGGCCAAGGGCTCTTGAACCAGAGAAGGAGATGTTTTAGGTGGTAGGTGGCTTCGTTTCTGGGCCTGTTGAAGCTAAATAGATGAATCCTACACTCTGGTGACTCAGGAGGACAGAGCTCTATGATGTCCAAGGAGAATAAAATTCTCCCAGGAAGTGTTCCAGGGAGTAAAGAGAGGCACCCATCTGGCCTAGTTCTACCTTACCTTCAGGTGGTCTTTCCAACAGCCCTTCCCAGGGGAATAGGAAGGGGGAGCGGGGAAGAGCGAACTATTCAAATGAGCGGACTGGGAATTGTTTTGAGTAGCAACAACAAAAGCTATAATCTGGGAGCAGAACTGAACTACATAGTTTGAGTCCCTTGTTCACAAATTATTAAGAATTTCAAGATGGTGACATTCAACATACATAGGGCCTTTCTAAGTACAGTCCTGTTTTCAACATGCTGGCTCTGTCTGAGGGTAAAGATGAGGGCAGGCTCTTACCCATCTGCAACTGGAGTTTGCAGGGGGCTCCCACACTCAGAAAGCTTGCAGCCAGTCATTTCCTTCTCTGCCCTGGACAGGTGATATCCCAGCATTCGAGCTTAGGCAGCCAGCATGTGGTTCTTGGCCTCATGGAAAGAGCAATAGACTGAAGGCAAGAAATTTGAGTTCCACTCCTGGTTTTGCTTCAAAATTGATGTGAGTCACTTAACTTTTGGGCCTTAGTTTTATGGCTCACATTAAGTGTTCAGTACATATTGTTTCTCTTCCATTCCATAAAAAGATCCCCAGTTCTAGAATCTCTACTATAAGGCCTTTCGATGAAGTATTTGAAGGAAAGCACAGTTTCTAATGATAAGATTTTGGTTGCAGAAATAACTGTGAAATTCATTGGTATCTCAGAGCGAACTCCAAAGACTCTTTTGCATCCCAATACCTTCCCACTTCACTAGAAAAGTCCTCATTCTCTGACAAGGATGTATTTGAAGAGACTTCAGGTACCCTTGGCTATTCTGCCAACTCTCTGTAGGACCACAAGCAACTAACTTCTTCTCCTTATGCTTCAGTCCCCTCTGTAGAAATGTGAAACTTGAGTAAGGTTACCTCCAAGGTCCTTTTCCACTCTCAGTTCTGCATTTCCTTGAATCTATGACATCCCTGCTCCAGCATTTGTCACCACATGGCATTGAGATGAATTTATCTGGCTTTATCGATGGAAAGTAAGCTCACTGAGGTTAAGAATGATTGTGAGCCTTCTCTGAATCTTCACTTCCTGTCACAGCATCTTGCACTCATTTAAGTGGTGGATGAACAGAGTCATCAATGGATGAACAAGGTTTCTGGGGAAGAAATATAAAACAAATGTGCCAAGAAGTGAAAACAGATATAATCAGAAGCCCCATGAAGAAAGACAATGAGCGCAATATCATTGCAAGAGAGATTGGATACTGGGTGATCCACATGTCAAATAATACAAAGGAAACAAGAAAATCAAAGGCTTAACAAAAAGGAAACCAGATTTTGTAATCAGGTGTCATTAGTGACTTCTGGGAGAAGTCAGGCTACCAAAAGTTAAGGAATGAATGAATCATGAAGTCATATGAACAGCAGGCATAAGTGAATCAAGAAATTCGGTGGAAGAAAAAAGAAAGATAAGAAAGTTGCTAGGTATGTGGCAAAGTTGAAAGAAAAATCATTATTTGTTTGCTTTAAGTGATGACCCAAAATAGTTGTTAACAAAGAGAAAGGGGTGAGGGAGGAAGAGATTGAAGATTCTAGAGAATGAGAGAGGAGGAAATTGATGGACTTATGTCCTGGAGGAGTCAGGAGAGAGAGGGGGGAACCAGGAGCATAGCTCTTCCCCCCCCCCACTCCCCATCACCTGCCAATCTGACAAGTGTAGCACCAGGTGCTATAGAGGGAATCCAAGCATCAGAAGGAGGCTGGGGAAGGTGACGGATAAGGTTCCCCTCCCCCAGGACCGTGAACACTGTGTCCATTCATCTTTATTGTGCCATGTGGCCCACAAGCACTTGATGGCAGACAATGTGAAGAACATCTTTGAAATACAGTCTAGTGTCCACAACATTCCATCACCTACCAACACCAGCAGCTTATGAAAGATGAGGTGAGCCCTTTGTGACAAACTCCACCTGCTTTGGAATGTGGCCCAAGGAGGGAGCGTGGCATAACAGGAAAAAGTACCAGATTGGGAGTCAGGAATCTGGATCTAGTCTCTCCTTGTAATTCTCCATGTGCCTTTGAACACATACATCCCTTCTGCCCTGTGAGTTGCAGTTTTCAAGGGATGGACACAAGTGTAAGATAGGTGACTGGTTTACTTCTATGTGCTCTGACTCTTGAGTGTTATAGTCACCCTGAAAGAGCTGCCACTTGTCTCTGTGGTTCTTAGGCAGCTTAAGGTGGTCCAGGTGGTATCAGGAGCAAAACAGGTCCTATAAGGGTTAAAGCAAATAGGTTCTCCCTGGCAATTCACATTCGTGGTGCTGCAGAGCTCACAGTATTGGCATCTGCTCCAACAGGAAAACCCACATGCTTTTCAATGACATTCTGGACCCGCCCATTTGGGCTGTGACACCAGCATGACCAAATCATGTTTGGCAAACGATGGATCATGTCTGGCTGTGGGCTGATGACACTGATGAAACCCAATATTGCCTTGGGGGCTGAGTTCCTGACTGAGATCCAAGTTCTGAATTTAGAGCTTGATTTTCCCTTTGTTAACCAATCTCCACTAGGATTAAAGGGAGGAGGGTATATCTTTGTCATTAAATACTTCATGACAAATTAGCCATTCACTAATTCATTAAAAAATGTGCTTTGAGCAACTGCTATATACATTAACTGTATGTGTATTGGATGAACGAATGGATGGATGGATGACAGATGGATGAGGGGACTCAGGATCTGGTCCATGTCTCACTCACCAGCCGATCCTATGAGCCAGGATTTTTTTTCAGTTACAAGTGGCAGAAACTTAAGTGGCTTAAGAGAGAATAAAAAAATGTATTGACTTACATATCTGAAAAATTATCAAGAGTTTACAAAAGTCCCTCTTTATCTTGCAGCTCTGGCTTCTTCCATGTTAACTTTATTTTTAGATAGTTTTCCCCCCTACCCTGTAGCCAGGCTCACCACCAGCAGGTCCAGGCTTACAACCACTAGGTTTGTAACCCCAAAGGAAAGAGTACTTTCCCCCCAGGATTTCTAGAAAAAGTCCTCGAAAGGTTTTCACTGGTCAAACTTGGGTCATATGCTCATTCCTGAACATACCCTGTGACCAGGAGGGTGCAACACTCCGATTGTGGGGCCCTCCCACAATGTCCAGAGCTGATGTAAGCTCCAGCGAACCCTACAGCCTGTGGGAGGCTTTCCCAGAAGAGAAGTGAATAGATGCTGGGAAGGCAATAGTCTCAGATGTCCTCCACTGGCTAATTATTAGGCAGTTCCTTTGCCACTATGAACCTATCAGCTCCCGCTCCTGATTGTCCTCACTGCACAGGCTTCTGGGAATGGGAAAGCCCTTTGACAAGGTGGGGACTACCCTTTCACTTACGAGCAACCACCATGGCTCCCCCTCCTTCTGGAAGCCTTCCCCAACATCTTGGCCTCCAGATTCCCCCCTTTTCTGACAAAGGCTACTAACTTTTCATGCCATCCATTTGATGACTAATCATCAAGTATCTAGACCAGAAAAAGTGCCTCGACCCTGTCAGGTCCAACAGGAAATACTGCAATGAATAAGACCCCCTCTTTCCACATAGGAAACTCACAGTATAGTCAGTGACAAACCTTGCAATTTTTTATAATTGCTCAATGTGTAAGTCTAATCTCCAAAACAAATTACTGGCTCCTTGAAGGCAAGGTCATGCCTCATCCATCTCTCGTCTTGAGAGTACCAGTCATGTGCCCTTGGAGGCCCCGTCAGTGAAATGGTCGGAAGCCTTACCCCATAGGTCCCAACCTTCTTCCTTAAAGGACTTCCATGCTTCCAGAAGCCAGTAAAGTCCTCTTTGCCACCTCAAGCCATGTGCCTTGCTCCTCACACCTTCTCACCCTGGGGTCCTCAGTCATCACATCACTGGTACCTATCTTTGGCTTCCAAAGTCATTGGAGCTATGTGGCCCTGGCTGTCCTTTAGATCTAGCCATTTCCAAACTGAGGAGGAAAAGGATCCTTCTCTGGCTTGTGTCAGACCATCTTGCAAGGCCAGAAATAGACTGGTAGCTTGTGATCTGCTCCTTTAGTCAACAATTATCTTCTAAACATACACCACTCTATACCCAAAACATGTGCTGGGAAAAGGAGTGAATGAGCAGGCAGAGTCCTGTCCTCCAAGAGCTAAGGGACCAGCTGCAAAGACTGTTGACCCCTCACCCAACCCTGGGAGAATGAAGCTTCTCATGCTGCAGAGTGATCCCTCTATCCATTCCCTGGAATGAGGATGAAAGGAACCCAATAAAGTACCCCAGGTGGCGTGGTAATGGTGCAAGGGGGTGGGAGGGAAGAAGAGTATCATTTATGATGAGCAACTCAAAATGGGTCCTTCTGTGCTATTTGTCAATCAGGTCCATGGACTTAGCATGTGGACCCCGATATACTCTCTCTCCACCTAGTTCCACGAAGGTGTTGGGCAGCCACTGGCCACAACTGGGGCATCTTAGCTTTGTGACTTCAGCTGCTTGTTTAGAGCAGACAGCAGGGCTCTCCTGGGAGGTCCCTGTGCCCTTGCTGCTTACACCCATATGTCCAAATCTGCAGTGGGTACATTCTGAAACCTGTGCTTTCCTTACATCCTTCATATCACCTAGCGCAGAAGGTAACTGATGGAAAAGTCTGAAGTGAAATGAAGCAAGCCAAACTGAATGGCCCTCTCCTAGGCACTTACAGACAGAAGCTGATTTTTAAAAATGTTCCAACTACTCTTCACCAAATAGCCTGAACTCCTTCTGCAGGTGACCATTTCCCTGGCATCTGCCTGCCCTCCTCTCCTTTGAACTCAGATGTGAAATTACTCCCGGCATCTCAGTCCCCTACCCTCGCCCCTCACCTCTTCTTTCTGACATTAAAATCAGTCTCCTTCTTTCATACCCACACAGGAGCGGGTGGGGCTCCGCTAATGAATGCTTGAGAAACTCTTTGAGATCTTGGATGAAAGGCACCTTATAAAATACAATTAAAAAATAAGAGGGGTAATTACTAGCTGGGCTAGTCCCTGTAGGATAATTAGAGAGTTTTCCTCTGGCAGATTCTGAATTTGTGCAGAAACGCATAGGTTTAAATGGCAGAACTGATCTGAGATTTCAGGGACACTGTTACACTTCCTCCATTCGGGGATCATGTACTGGAGTATCTTCTGAAATCTGAGGACCATCGCCTCAGGCCAAAACTGGAAAGGACCTTTGAGACGATCTGTCCAACCTCTTTGGCTTGCAGATGAAGCCAATGAGGCCCAGAGAGGTGATGTTTCTGGCTTAAAGTTGCACAGCAAGTGTGAGAGAACCACAACTCTGGAGGTCCAGCCCCTAGATACCCCAATTCAGGAGCTCCTGTCACCACTCCTAATGAATAATGCCCCCTCTCCAGTCTCTGCAACCTGGTGTCCTGTTGCACAGTACAACACTGCAGTAAGCGTCAGACAAAGCTGAGTTCAAATCCCCCGTGTAAGACAATAGCTTTGTTACTTATCCGTAGGTAAGCAAGCTTAATCTCTTTGTGCATAATATGGGTGTAATAACACCTGCCTCTCATAGTTGCTGGGCGGAGCCAGGGAGCGATGCACACAGAAGCACCTGGCATGGAGCATGTGTTCTGTCAATGCTGCTTGAATGAATGCTGCGAGAATGAATCTCGGCAGTGCCGGGGCTTGACCTACAGTTCTTGCTTTAGGTAGCTGTTCAGTCTGTATTTAATGGACACTTACTATGTGTCGAACCCTGTGCCAAGATCTCCAGTACTGCATCACGTTTAATCACCATCACATCCCCATGAGGTTGGCTGTGCAAACATGAGGTTCAGAGCAGTTAGCTAACTTGTCAAAGCCCCCGCAGATGAAGAAAGGCAGGACTGGAACCCATGCTCTCAGCCACTATGCACATGGCCTTCCTTCGTCTAAGGAGGCCTGGACACTGTTGTAAGCCCTGTGGAGCCGCCTGAGGACCTCCTGCTGTGATATGGGAGAGGCGTGATGGAGGGGCGGGCATCAGTGGAAGCCTAAGACAATCCACTAACGGATTTTTGCTTTCGAGGTTATGAAAATTAAACTCTTCTCCTTACATGAGATTTATTTATTCCAGGGGGCTACACTGATGCCGGAAGTCAAATGATCTCCCCCAAGAAGGGCAGTCAGTACCTATAGCTGAATTTGGAATTAAAAAACATAAAACAACTCAGATTCATGTCCTGGGTGTGCTCCTTAGAAACCAGGTACCTTTGCTCAAGTCCCTTAGGGTCTGTCTTCGGAGTTTTACGTTCCTGCTCTGTGTCACGGGGATGACATCTCCCACTTTACTGTCCCATGGCGTCTTCAGAGGCTCCAGCAGGAATGAACACAGAAGTGCTTTGTCAATGTGACTGTCTGTACACATGTGAATCCTTACTGTTAACTGCTACTACTGAGACTTTCAGAGACTAAAGACGGTGGCCGGGAGTGCCAGGCCGCAGACTTCGTGGAGACTGACCCCGCACACTTGGCAGGCAGGAAGCCACACGCACTCCCTGTCCGCAAAGGGCAGTTCAGAGCAGTCATAGCTCTGAGCTCAGATTATTCGGTCAGAAGAGGGCATTTTAGGGGACCAGCCCTTTGATTTTCAATTGTAAACATAATGGGTTCCATTTATTTCAGATCTCGATTTTCTTTCCCCCAAGCTGAGACCCAAGATCAAAACCTGCTGTGTCACATTCTCTACTTCCGTGTGTGTAGAAGAAAGCAGGCCCCTGGGTGAGGCCTGTGAGGAGGAAAGAAGCTTCATCACGAGTCTTTAATCACTCACCCATTTCCCCATCAAGCGAGACTTTTCCAAATACCTCCTAGGAACTAGAATAACCAGGACCATATATTTGCTGACTCTGAGTCATTGTCTCCAGAGATTTCCAGGGTTGATCGAGAGAATGACAGACTCTCAGAGCCAAAGGGAACTTGCAAGTCACCCTCTAGGCCTTCTGGAGAGACGGCCACCTACCACCCTTAGCAAAGGGCGCTCCCACCCTCACATCGTCAGACACTCTGCAGCCACCATCTGCCTCCGTGGGATTCTCACAGCCCCCTGGGGGTCTGTGCCCCTCAGCCTGGTGTCTCTCTGGTGCCCTGTTCTGATCCTTACAACAGAGGCAGAGTGGAAGATGGCATTTGGCATTGTCATAAGCAACTCGAGAGAAGGTTAGAGTTCAGTGCCTTGGAGAAAAACTTCACAAGGAAATGTATTTGAAGACTTGAGAGTTCGCTGCCTTCTCCTTCTCTGGAACATGGATGCACCCGCTTCTGATGCCAGGTGACATGGCCTAGTGGGCCCCCTAGGAGGAGTCAGAAGAGGCTGGGCTCACAGGGAGTGGGGGTGCCCTGGGAAGAAGCTTCCTAGGTGTGTTGGACATCTTTCTTGCCCCACTACACATATCCCAGGCTCACCATTTTCATTTGGCTGTTCGCTGTGAGAACCAGCTGTACAATAGCTGTGTGGAATGTGTCTCAGTTCCTGAAAGCTGCTCATTAGCTGTGTGGTTCTGGATAAATTTCTTCAGTTACTGTATCTTAGTTTCATCACCTGAAAAAGAAGGATGATAATGGTACCCAGTTGTAGTGAAAATTATGTAAGTTAATAAATGTAAAGTGCTCATAACAGTGGCTGGCACAGATGAAGTACTATCAAAAAGACATTGCTATTATTATTATTATTATTATTATTATTATTATTATTGTTATTATTCCTCTGTCTAGGGCTTGGTACTAGAGGAGAGAGAGCAGGCTTCCTAGCTCTGTGCCTGTTAAGTTGGAGCCTGACTTGCCATGGACAGGAGTGGACCTCAGCCCTTGGGCCTTTTGCGTGGGAGTGGGGCAGAAAGGACAATCACAACCACTGACTGAAGGTGCTGAATCCCAGGGGTTTCTCATAACAAACACCTCAGGGACAAGATGCTCTTGCTATCTACTTTATAGAGATGGGGAAACCAAGGCCTAAAGTGCTTGTGGGACTTGCCCAAGGTCACATGGCCAGGAGCCTGGCCCTGGCCCCTGCGGCCTCATGGGAGGCTGCAGAGGCAGGAAAGGAAAGTGCATGCTCCTATTGTTACCTACCTGACATTGTCTAGGAAGAAAAGAGAGGTGGCTGTGAGGTGCCTGTCAGCCCCCCGCACCTGCCCACGAACGCTGCAGGGTATCAGCTGCCAGGACTCGGAGACAAAGGTAGGCCCTGGGTACGGCCTCGTGCTGTACAAACGGGGGCTGGGCTCTGGGTGAGATGGGCAGCAGGTAGAGGGTCTGTTAGAAACAGCACCGGGCCAGGAGCCACGAGATGGATTTCAGTCTGGCTCTCTGCACAAATTCCAGCACCCGAAACAGGGTCTGGTGGGCAATGGGTCTCGATCAATATTTGTTGGACAAATGGATGAATGAACCAGTGAATGAACCACATGGTCCCTGCTCTCGGGGAGCTTCCAGCCTGGAGGACAGAGCCGTAAATATCAGCACAGAGCCGCACGTGTCAGACCTATGGGGCGGAGCACAGGGGCTACAGCCGCGACAAGCATCCCTGTAACCGGAATATATTCCAAACGGGAACTTGATGGGGCCTAAAGGATAAAGGAGATTCCAGGAGGCACAGAGGGAAGAAGCGCACAGGGCACGAGGCCTGCGCCTACACGGATTGGAGGCAGGGAGGGTTTAGCATGGAAAGTCGTATGAAAAGACAGTTTGCTACGGTACGGATCCTTACATTCTGGAGCCTACGCTGCTCCAGCGAGCCCTTCTCTCCATTCTCCCGAAGCCGAACTCCTAACTGTACAGCGTTTATACATTGGGCACGAGCCTAACCCTCAACCTGACTTTCTGAAGTCCAGCCCCATGCAAGGAGCTGGTTTAGCACAGAGACCTGCGGGCTCCCAGGCCCCACAAGTCTCCTCCATCCTGTAACTGCAACCAGGCCTGGGACCAACCAGCCCTCAGGCCGCTGCAGGTTTAAGCTGAACCCGGGTAGGCACCTGGACCTCTGCCCTCCTCTGTGGCTGCCCATCCCCTCCCCAGCCACCCTCTCACCCGGCCAAACCCCATTACCTCTCTCCTCCCCACCCTGCCCTAGCCAAGCACTGGCAGAGGAAGCTGGAGAAAACCAGACTGGCAAGCCTCACCAAGTGGCAGCCAGGCTTTAAGGAACCCAGGAGAAGAGGGTGACGTGGAGGTCACTGGGGCTCCCTGAAGCCAGAAAGATGCCGAGAGGAGCAGTTCTCTGCTTGGACCTAAGTGGCAGCGAGTCTCGCTTTTCTGCTCCTCAACCAATGTCCCTGTGAGAGTTGCAGGAATGATACGAGCGATAATGACCCCTTACGTCAGGCCTGGGCAGACGTTCTCAGGGCAGGAGCTACTTCTAATTTTCTCCAAGTGTCGCGGCCCGATAGCTACGTGTTCCAGTCTACTGGCTATTTATTTCCACCTGCTGAAGTACATACGAGGTCGGACAGTTAAGTCCACCACCTCATCCTAGAAAAACTGTTCCATACCTCATCGCTGAACATCACTATGGTCACCTTAGAAGTCCTTCCCTTGGGAAGCTGTGCACTGACGCCAGCACGTAGTCCACCCTTCAAAGCAATTCTGGAACTCTTTTTCTGGAATGGCCATCAGAGCTGTTGTTGTATTAACCTTGGTGTCCTGAATGCCATCAAAATGTCTTCCTTTCAATATTCCTTTACCTTTGGGTAAAGAAAAAAGTCATCGCAGGCCAGATCAGGTGAGTAGGGAGGGTGTCCCAATACAGTGATTTGTTTACTGGCTAAAAACTCCCTCACAGACAGTGCCGTGTGAGCTGGTGCATTGTCATGATGCAAGAGCCATGAGTTGTTGGCAAAAAGTTCAGGTTGTTTTCATCTAACTTTTTCATGCAGCCTTTCTACCACTTCCAAATAGTTAACTTGGTTGACTGTCCAGTTGGCACAAATTCATAATGAACAATCCCTCTGATATAAAAAAAAGTTAGCAACGTTGTTTTGACTCTTGACTTGCACTGACAGAACTTTTTTGGTGATGGAGAATTGCCTGACTTCCACTGTGCACTTTGATACTTTGTTTTAGGGTCATATTGGTAGAAACCTGCTTCATCATCAGTGATATGTTATACATTAAATTAAAAAAAAACCTACTTGAAAAGAATCAGGATTAAAGAAAATACACCTACTTTTACTCAGTCTGTAACTAAATTGGTCAGTCTGGCTATAGATGTATTTATGTGTTTGGGGAAGTTCTAGAAATGTCCCAAATGGATTGTTATGAAATTGTGCATAATGATTGGTAGAAGAGTGGTTTGGGGGAAGAGTTCATTGTCACATGCTCACCAATCATCATTCACTATTGTGATTTAATTTTGAAGTATCTCCATTAACAGTGATTCAAATTTAACATTTACTGTTCCATAACCAATGTTTTGCTTTTTTTACTTCACTTGGTTTTCTTCGCCATTACTGATTATTTTTTCCATAACCCTGAACACATACCACCACTTTGGAACTGATGCTTTAATTCAAGCTCCGACATCCCCACGAGGGCACACAAAGACACAAAACAATAATGACCACCACTCGGCAAGACACTGACACATGTTGACATGAACACAGCTATGAGACACGGATATACCAAGGTTATGAAACCTCACCGAATTATTTGTACAGTGCTGCCAACGTAAGTGCACGGTAGCAAGTTTGCGAACTTAATTGTCAGACCTTGTACAGCCACCTCAATTGTGATGAGCCAATCTTCTTGCCTCTAGTAACTGTACACATGCGTGTGAAAAATGTGTTTCTTTTATGTTTAGCTGCTTATGCACTAGACTCTGGCATAATGTGGAATCCACTACTACACTTTTTTTTAATTCAGGTGGTCACCCCAAAATTGCTTGGCAGTCCATCAGTGGACCACGATTGACATCTTGCCCTGCTTTATGTCTTTATAAGGCTTTACAGTTTACAGCCCACGTTTACACAAGGCATCTACTCTAACAGAGACACCGCAATGGAAATAGAAACCAGTGCTCACCTCCATCACACAGTAGCTAATGGAAGAGCGTGTCCAGCCCACCGCTGACCCCAAAGGCTGACTGTGGCTGGCATGTGCTGAGTAGCCTCAGACCCTGCTGGCCTTGGGATGCTGGATTCCAGGATCACACTTTAGAGGCCTTGTGGAAATCTGGGAAAGGACTGAGATAATTAAGATGATGAAGATGAAGACGAGCACATTCTTGCCAATCATAGGGTTTTGACCACATGCTAAGCACTCCCGGGGTCTTTAAGTGACTCACAACAACTCGATGGGCAGACATCAGCATTTCACAAGTGAGAAAGCTGAGGGTTAGTGACTGAGAGTAAGCAGCTTACTTGTTAATAAGGTCAAGTTAGTTAGTAATCCTGTTCGATCTGGGATTTCAAGCCAGAACAACCATTCCAGAGGTTCATTTTCTAGATACTGCTCTACACTGGCCAGGAATAGCTGTCCTCACTGCCATCCATGAACAACCATCTAGGAAAAATATGTGTCCCCTTCACTATCTTACTTTAAATTAGACTTCTTCCCAAACTTCATTGACAGGGGCGTGCTTCTCCCCACTCAAGGGTTATCAGGAATGTCCAACCTGCGGCCCAGGACGGCTTTGAATGTTGCCCAACAAATTCTTAAAACATTATGAGGGTTTTTTTCTGCGACTTTTTTTGTTCTTTTGCTCATCACCTATCGTTAGTTTTAGTGTATTCCATGTGTGGCCCAAGACAGTTCTTCCAACTTGGCCCAGGGAAGCAGAGAGATTGGACACGGGGGAATGATCCCCACAAATAAAATCATTGACTGCCACCTGGTGGCAACATGTGGAATGTCACATTTCTTTTCTATCACTTCGTCAGAGGTACTTAATAACCAGAAGTCAAAACGTTAAAAGCTTGCTCTTTGCTTCTCTTTGCTTCAGCATCCCTAAGAAAAACTACAAGCAATTGTTGTACCTATTTTATAAATGATGAAATGGAGACACAGGGGAATTAAGCAGATTCTTGAAGGTCACATTGCCTAGTAGCTAAGGGTCAGAATCCTGAGCGTAATCATATACTGAAAGTGTAACCCTGAGTAAGACATTTTATTAATTGTGTTTGGTGGGCAACTAACCACTTGTGCACAATAACTATTTTTTTCTTGGCTCTATTTAATAAAAAGTTCATGTTTATCTATTTATCTTCCATGCTAGCTCTACCGTATTTCAAAATTTGGTATTTGAGAGATTCTGTTTCTGGTCTATCATTTCTACTCTCTTGGTCTATTTGTCTATCCCTAGGTCTGTGCCATATAGTCTTAAATGATATAGCTTCATAATAAAGTTCAGGTCCTTTCTCCTTATGCTTTTTTTTTTCAGAAGCGTATTATCTATTCTTGACATTTCTTTTAAAATTTAAAAATCAGCTTTTAAAGATGTAAATTATCCTGTTGAGATTTTTATTACCATTGCAGTGAATATAAAATGGAGAAATTAAAAAAGAATTCACCTATACAATGTTAAAATTTCCTGTGCATGGGCATGTGCTATCTCTTTATCTAGGTATTCTTTAATTTCATTCAAAAAAATTTTTAATTTTCTACACATAGGGTTCTAAATATTTTTATAGATTTATTTCTGATTACATTTTAATATTATAAATGGATATATTTCAAAATTATGTTTTAAATATTTTTCTACTAATATGTAAAATGTAATGAACATTTTAATAATAATAAAAATAAGTTCTGTATTCATCTTATACCTATTTAATATAACTACATATTCTCTATTTTGGTTTGTGTATGCCTGATGAATTTTTTTCCATTTACTTTTAATCATTTTTGTATCTTGATGTTTTATGAGGGCTGTCTGGAAAAAAATCCAACCATAAATGCCTCTATTCTTCATATTACATGGCTGGATACTTTCTGGACAGCCTTTGTATAGTTGGATCTCAATAGATTGTATTCATGGCCTAAGAGAGCCAGTGAGGAAGTATCAGGGGACGGACACTGCTGTTCACACAGGACAGAAGATCCTGAGACAAGATAGATCTGGCTCTCACTAGAATAAATGTCGATCACCTATATGAGGTACCTAACCATGCTGAGGGTGGGCCACAGAGGGATAAAATGAGGGGAGAGAAACATGACTGTAGGCAGTTGGCCAGGTGGCCACCATTAGGAGCTGTGCTGCACTCCAGTCATTAAACTGAGGCTAGACACACACACACACACACACACACACACACACACACACCTCAGCCTTCCAGACTGAGCTGTTAGGAGAAGAACTGAGGCCTTAATGAGGCCTTTCCTTAGATAATTCCCTCAGACTGGTGAAGTTGATATGAAGGCCTGAAAGTGGGAGCATAGAGAAATAGAAGTGGCATTTAAAACCAAGGACACAAAGAAGAAAAGCAGAGAGTCATGAGCACAGATAAACAGAAGGAGGACAAAGAGCAAACACCTCAGGGAGTCAGAGAAAGGTGGCTATACATACAGGAAAGGGGCAGCACAGACAAAACACCACCCAATGGAGAAACTGTGGGCAGAGAGCCATCACCTTCGTAGTGACAGCAAGAGGCTTCTCGTCATGTGTCCACTAGGGTGAGTCAAAGCCACAGTGTGGCTGCTACTGTCTTTCAGAATTACCAACCCAGGGATGGCTCCTAATGCTTCCAATGGTCAGCCTCAGACAGTGTCTCAGCTCCCCTTGAAAAACACATTTCTTTTTCTGAAAAATATGAGTTTATCAGTGTGGCTCTCACCCCAGCAAAATCACCCAATGGTGAAGTATCAAAGAGAGGGTTTTTTTGATAGATGGGGCAGTGCCACCCACTAGGGAGGAGCCTACAGTTATGTTCCCAGCGGACAGCTTGCTAATAATTGAATGCAGTCATCAAACAAGAACTATCAACCAGAGTTCCACTCAGTTAAACCAAGCCTATTAGATATATGCATACACATATCTCCAAAATGCAATTGTAGCTGCGACTTTTGTCTATGATGTTCACCCCTTATCCCCAGGGCCTAAAACACTGCCTGGCTTAAAGTGACATTCAATAAATATTTGTTGAATAAAATTATGTGATGATTGGCAGAAAAAGAAATTCCAACTAGGAAAACCAGAACATTACTTTTCCCAAATATTTCAGTCCTAGACTCTCCCCAGGCCCACATCTCATGTTCTCTGATAGCAAATCAGAATGACTGGCAGAGAGGAAGCCACAGAATGAAAGCACAAATAGAGAGGGGGGATGACATAGAGAAAGAAGCTCCTTCTCCCCAGTGAGATGAACCTGGTTGCAGGCTTCCCTCACCACACAGCTGCGAGGAGCCCTAGAACTCCTGTCTAGATGGTCCCTGACTTTCTGAAAAGCCTTGCCCTTTTCTGGGGAAGATCAGTTTGACCAAAAAAAGGCAAAGGCACAAAGGAAAATCATCAACCAGCCTTTACCACTTTCTCTATTTGAATGGAAAGTCAGCTCAGAGGTCCTTCCTGGAGCTCCGGACTCTGAAATGAACTTCCTCTGGCTTGGGAGAGCCCAGTAGAACTTGCTGCCTTATCTGGTGTCACTGAGAGTCAAAGAAGCTTGCAATTTCCTGTGCAAGGACTGCAGGCACCCATAACTCAGCGGAAGGGACATGGTGCTCTCACCAGGGAGTTCCTACCCGCTGCCCTCCTCAGCTCCTCCATGCTGACTCTTTCTCTCCTGAAGACTGTGACCGTTCTTCCCTGCACCCACCCAGTTCAGAATAACCTTGATCCATTTCCTCCAGCCCCCGATGGCTGGGCCATCATGAGTCAACCGTCATCCTGATCACACAGCCATGGTCTTCCAGCCC